>JBAMBJ010001194.1:0-305159 GCA_037043495.1 Drosophila recens | reverse complement strand
CTATCATCCTACTAAATTTTAGCAAGATCGGACAAATATAAGGGTGGTAAAGGCTGATTAAAGTTTTTAAGCAACGCAAGTGCCTAAAAGCATGCAATACAAAATATTTTAAATTTATTTAAACAAGTCGGGAGCTTGACTATAGCCTTTCCCACTTGTTTTTTTCTCTAAACTTACATATTTTAAAGTTAACATCAATCTGAAAGGGCAAATTCTACGGGGTCATTTACAGTCGAGTTTTCTCCACTGTAGTTTCTACAAGTTTTTTAAATTTCCAAGCTAATCGAATGCTTTATTAGCTATCACTTGCAGGCATTGCGTCATCTGTATGTGCTGGCCGTGGAGCCGCGTCTGTTTCTGCCACGGGACATTGATACGCACCAGCTGTGTCTGTGCAACATCTCCGTGCTCGAGGTGGGCGCCAATGAGATGCGTCGCCTGCCCATTGCTCCTTGCATTCTGCCCGAGCTAAGCACGCTGCAGCAGGTGATTGTCGAGGATGAGAACTATTGGCCAGTTTGCTTTGAACGCTCGCGCAATTGGCACCAGCTGGAGAAGGCATTGGAGCTGTGCGCACCGATTGACATTAAGAAGCGCACGGGTCGTCTCTCCCACCTGGAGGATCCGGATCGGTTGAAGAGCATGCTCGCCCAGACGCTGACCACGGAGCAGAGCATTTGCTGGCAAGTGGATGTCAATGATCTGCAGCAATTTGCCAGCGAACGTTTGGTCAAGCCATTCCTCAGTCGTTTCCTGCAGACCAAGGGCACAACTCTCAGCTTCTCGGAGCTCGCCAAGCGACATCAATTGATGTTGCTCTTCTACAATGCTGTGGTCAAGGATCGCATGCATCTACTGCCGGTTTATTTAACGCTCTACGATGTAAGTTTTCGTATCTGTCTGTTTATGTAGAATAGTAATTCCCAAATCAAAAGATTTTTCACCAGAAATTAGTGATGTAATCGAAAAATCGAAATATACCTCGATTTTTATTTTTCTTTGACGATATACAGTGGTTCACAGCTTATTTCAACCGCACAAAAAGCAACTTTAATTAAAAGCTTCAATTACAACTAACTAAAATTCAAATCTTATCAAAAGTAATGACAGGGAACTAAAGTTATATCAACTCATAATTTGAAAATAATAAAAATTACTTGAACATTTTTGAGTTTTTGTAAAAATTCACTTTTTCAACTTTTATTCTCGATTAAAAAAAAAATGTTTTGATGCAAAAAGTTTTTCTACACAATTCTAATAGTGACTGCAAAAAACTTGATTTTCAAAGATCTCTTCGCTAGTATTTTTTATGATAGTAATTTTTAGCAGTTTTCAAAAAATCATAAAAAAATACTCGCAAAGAGATTTTTGCCAATTTTACTATTAGAATTGTTTAGAGAAACTTTTTGTGTCAAAACATTTATTTTTTAGTAGGAAAAAGGGGTTAAAATCGTCAATTTTAGGATTCTCAAAAAACTTAAAAAAATACTAGCAAAAATATTTTTTAAATATTTTTACTGCAGTCACTCTATCATCACCACTTTTACATAATTCGAATTTTTCAACGAGTACTTAATGGGTTATGGAAATGTTTGCATCATTCAAACGGAATTTAAACGACCTTTCCAAATATATTTTTTTTACTGTGAAGACTTGACTTATGCGAGTGAGTGTAGATGGTAAAGTCCTTCGTTAAAGTCTTGTTTATCTTTTGCTTGCAGCATGTTACCCGACAGATGGCCAACAACAACGATGTGTGGCAGGTGAAACTGATCGATGCATATTTGGGCAAAAGTGCAAGTGAGCATACGCTCATCTCGGTGGAGCTCATACAAATGATGCAGGAGCTGTTCAAGGTGCAACTGGAGGGATCGACGCGTGAACTGTGCGTCCCATTGCGTGAATTTCTGTGCCAGAAGCGACTGGAGCCGAGCTATGTGGCATGCATCAGCGCCCAGGACTTGCAGCGTGTCTATTGTGTCATCAACTATTACAACCTAATGCCGGATCTCTTGAATGGCGTCGATATGAGCAATGGTCCCATCAATTATCTGCGCATCATGTACGAGTTCCAACAATTGAATCTGAGTCCACACACAATTTTCGGTTTGCTCAAAATATTCCAATCGCTGAGATGCGCCTTCAATTTGGAATGAAGCTCTGGTAATCGATATCAGATTTGAGCTGCAATCGAGAAAGAGTGTGTTATTGTTATCGAAACGATTTCAGGTCACTTGAGTTAATTTTATTGTAACAGCGCACGCCTTGCAACACTGAGATTTACAATTTAAATTGTTTTCGCTTAGAAATATATAATTTATATATAAAAATACAAACAGATTGATAAAAACATTAATTTATTGGACGCCATGTTGAGACTGGTTACCGATTGCCGTCTATCGATTTCAGTTAAAGCTGCAACAGCGGCTCTAAAATAAATGTGTTTTACAACACTTGTATTGTTTTTATTGCAACAGTGCGCACCTTGCAGCACTGACACTTGCTATTTAAATTGCTTTCTAATAGAAATATATAATTTATGTATAAAATAAAAACAAATTGATAAAAAAAAAAAATAATAATTTAGTGGACGCCATGTTGAGCCTCCGCCTGCTTGATCGATTGACTCCCTCCCCGGATTTAGCTCGTTTCTTGTTTAGACAATTCTCTGATGCTCTGCAGCACTTGTCTCGCCCATTTTGATGCCATGACAGCGTTGATACAAATAGATGCCCAGCAGTGGCAGTGGAGTCATTATGGCCACCGACACGGGCACAACGGTGGTCAGATCCGCCTGCGGCTGTGGCAATGTCGTGCGCAGAAAGAAGATGGCAATACCCGTATTCTGTATGCCCGTCTCAATCGCAATCGTCAACGCATCGGCGGCATTCTGGTGCAACAACTTGGCCGCCAGCCAGGCGATGATATATCCCAGTCCAGGCAGCGCCAAACCAGCCACAGCAATCTGCAAAAAGTTGAATTATACTTAATTATTTGTTATGTTTTTAATTTTAACTACAAATTTATTTATTATAATTCGTTGCAACAAGGAGAAGACTGAAAGACAAAGTGTTAATCAACTGTTTTTACACATATAGTGGCTCACAGCTTATTTCAACCAGCACAAAAAGCAACTTTACTCAAAAGCTTCAATTACAACTAACTAAAAAAAATCCTAATAAATAGTATTTACAGAAAACTAATGTTATATCAACTCATAATTTGAAAATATTCGAAAATATTTGAGTTTTCGTAAAAAACCACTTTTTCAACTTTTACGCTCGATTTTTTACAAAAAATGTTGGGATGCAAAGAAATTCTTCAAAGAATTTTAATAGTGTCTGCAAACAAAAATTTTCAAAAATATTTTTGCTTGTATTTTTTAGAATTTTTTGAAAACTGCAAAAAAGGCACTTTTTGCATGAAAATGAGGAAAAATGGGTAAAAATGGTAATTTTTAGGATTTTCAAAAAATTCTAAAAAATACAAGCAAAAATATTTTTGAAAATTATTTTTTGCAGACACTATTTAAATTTTTTTAAGAATTTCTTTGCATCCCAACATTTTTTGTAAAAAATCGAGGGTAAAAGTTAAAAAAGTGGATTTTTACGAAAACTCAAATATTTTCGAATATTTTTAAATTATGAGTTGATATAACATTAGTTTTCTGTAAATACTATTTATTAGGATTTTTTTTTAGTTAGTTGTAATTGAAACTTTTGAGTAAAGTTGCTTTTTGTGCTGGTTGAAATAAGTTGTCTTGTGATTTTGATCTTATTTTTTAAACAAACAAACAAAATTTCAGTCTTCTCGAAATTTAAATTTTCGGAGTCATAAAAGTCAGTTGTTATCAATTTATTTCGAATTTCAACAAAATTATTTATTATAAGAATATTTGAAGCTATAGTTAAGTTCATTTCAAATGTAATTTATTCCTTTTTATTATATTAAAAAATACACTGAATTTGATTTTAAAAATTTTATCATTTATCGGAAATTTTCGGAGTCTGTTAAATCGATTTTGGAAATGTTGCTGGTTATTTGTAGAATATGTATACAGTTAGTCAGGAAATTGTTTTAACAAATCAGAGACAATGCAATTTTGTTTACAAAATAGAATATGTGAATTTGTATCTTTGTCAAACACATAAATTCTAAAATTAAGTAAAGGGTATCTTTTAGTTGGGCACAGGGTCAAAGCGCTCTTAATTACTAGTTGTTAACTAGAGTTATCTGAGACTCACCTGCCACGAGAACAGTTCGAACAGATAAAAGTTGGTGATGACGGCAAAGATAACGATAAAGAGAATGAGGCACGCGGAGATTGGCTTGAGGAGGCGCACGAGAATCTGGGCGAGGCGTGGCAGCCAGCGCTGAATGGCCAGTCCAATGAACAGGGGTATGATCAGGCTGCCACAATAGGTGGCAATCTTGCCATAGGGCACCTCCATGCCCGCCCGCTCAAAGATGAGCTGACCCAATGTAAAGATCCAAATGGGCATCGATGCGAATGCCGCAAAATTGCTGACGGTTGTCATCAGCACCGATAAATTGATGTTGGCACTGAGAACCGCTGACCAAGTGTTGGAGGCGCCACCACTGGGCGCAATGCCCGTGAAGAACAAGCCCAGCTGCATGGCCGGTGACTCGGGAAAGATGAAGACGCCAAGGGCGTAACTCAACAGCGGCATTCCCACCGTTTGTGTGATGAATCCAATGCATGGTCCAACCGGACGCGTCAATAATCCCTGCAGCACCTCCATGTTGAGGGCGGCACCGAAATTAATGTACACCAGGGACATTAACAGAATGATGGAGCCCACAAAGACATGATCGATGACACGCTCTGGCCGCACAATTTGCGCCAGCACTGTGCTGTCATTTTGAGCCGCATTCTCCGGCGCCGTGCTAGTGTTGAGCAACGCATCATGCAACTGCACTGAGATCCGCGCCTCGCCTAGAAAGTGTGCATTTAATTGGATGCGTCCCGTCCACTTGCCATTCGTCACTAGCGTCATGGGAATTGTCGCATTCTCTGGCGCCACCGTTGCCAAATGCGCATTATTGCTGATCAAACGAAAACTGTAGCGATCCGTCGCCTGCCGTAGTTCATCTTGAATGTCCGAAAGCGTTAATTCCACCTCGTTGCTGGTGGTTTTCATGTGCAACTGCAGCTGAGCGGGCACGAAATGCGATTGCCAGCCGATAATCGGCAATATTCCATTGCCCAGCATCACTAGCAACAGCAACAGAGTCCAATTCATTTTTTTTGATATATTTAACGGCGACACTTTGATTCGAGATGAGTTGATCTTTGCTTCTGTTTGATTTTCACTTTTCTTATCTGCTCAACAAGTTGTTGGCGCATCAAAAGCAACGCAAACACAACAATTTCATTTGGAATTTTCTATTGCAATTACAGTGCGAGCAAGCGATGTAGCGATATCTGCTGCTCTTGTTACACTCTCTTGCTCTCACAGTTTGAGAGAGCAGCTGAGCGTGCCGAAGAGAGTTAAATCACAAATATCAGTTACATTCGTAAGGCGTGCAATTAAATATTTTGACACACTGTACTGCTATGTACTTTTAGAGTTGCCGCTTGCTGAAAAGTAAAATGAAGTATGTATGTATCAGAGAACTGCAACGGGTAGATTCGAGTTGAATTGGTCGCCGTTGCCAAAAATCAAATCAAATCGAGTCACTAGTCGCCGTTTTAAAAATCGAGTAGGCTGTATGACTTGATACTCGCTCATACTCGTTGAGTCAAACTATTCGAAAAACGAGTATAGGAACGAGTATAGATGCGAATCATGATGCGAGTAACTCGTTTTAAATGTGTCAGAGAGGCAGAACGTTGTAGAGAGACAGAGCGCACACACGCAACAACGAAAAATGTTCTGTCTATCTCGCTCATTATCGTTTCTGTGTGTCAGCATGCGCACGCTTCTTAGTGTGCGTAAAATATAAGCATGCGGGCTCGATCACCCGTTGCAACATACCCTGTTTTAAATACAAACACTTTATCTCCTTTTATTTTTTTTTTATTATTCAATAATTTGGTTGTTAATCAATAAATACGCTGAAAAATTAAAAAATGATTGTTAAATAATAAAAAAGGCAAAGATAATGAGAAAAAATGTTTGTATTTAAAACAGGGTATGTTGCAACGGGTGATCGAGCCCGCCGTTGCTTGTGTGCGCTCTGTCTCTCAACAACGTTCTGCCTCTCTGGCACATTTAAAACGAGTTACTCGCATCATGATTCGCATCTATACTCGTTCCTATACTCGTTTTTCGAATAGTTTGACTCAACGAGTATGAGCGAGTGTTTCTATCCAAACAGATCACAAGCAAAGACGAACAAATCACAACGGGTTCACATCAATATTCGAATATGAGCGTGCACTTCTTACCCGTTGCAGTTCTCTGGTATGTATGTAGTTCGTTGCACCGTCACATTTACATGAAATGAGGCAACTTTCGTGTGTTAGTCGAATACGTGAAATGGGGATTTAACACAAACAGCATTCTATGAAATAAACTCCGTGTAAATGTGAGTGATACAATTTATAAGCCACCCCACTCTACTAGGACGTCGCAACAGTTACACACGTTGCATGTTACAACAGGTTGTCAATAAACATACGCTACATTTGTACGTATATACATATGTACGTACATCTGTTAATTGTGTAAACTCATGACAGTTGTCTGTTTCGTTGAGAGCGAAAGCTGTGAAGCGAAAGCTTAATTTAAGTACTAGTATTATTTGTGCGCAATTTGTTGTTATTCATTCATTTGCATTAGCAAGACGAGCGGCTCAAAATGAACACAATGTTAACAGCTGCTTGACAAGATTAAAGCGCTATGTTAAGTTTACAGCCAATGTTAATGTACATAATAAAAAGAATAAATTTCTAATTTCTATAATAAATATTAAATTAACAATTTAACTGAGTTATATTATTTTGACAAATTTATTAGTTTACCAATTAGTTGCTGGTTGAAGTATGCATTGAGTCACTGTAAATGGCAAAAATTAAAACATTTTCGAAAATAGCTCATAACAAAAAGAGCGGCTCAAAATGAACACAATGTTAACAGCTGCTAGGCAAGATTACAGCACTATCTAAAGTTAACCGCCAATGTTAATGTACATAATAAAAAGTATAAATTTCTAATTTCTACAATAAATATTAAATTAACAATTTAACTGAGTTATATTATTTTAGTTGCTGGTTAAAGTATGCACTGAGTCACTGTAAATGGCAAAATGAACACAATGTTAACAGCTGCTTGACCAGATTACAGCACTATGTAAAGTTAATAGCCAATGTTAATGTACATAATAAAAACGAATTTCTTATTTCTATAATAAATATTAAATAAATGAAGTTATTTAAAATACGTTTAAGCAAGAAAGTAACAATTTAATTGAGTTTTATATTATTTTGACAAATTTATTAGTTTACCAATTAGCTGCCGGTTGAGCACCGTAAATTGCTAAAATATAAAAACATTTTCGAAAATATCCTTCAAGTTTTGTATTTATTAAAGCTTAAGCAAAATGCAAAACACACACATTTCATTTGTAGTATTGTATAAAAAGCCCATACGCAATATTCTTCGATTTTGTACTGGATATAGATGTACGTATGTATTTAGTATCTGTAGTGATCGGGCTTGAAGGGACCCGTCTTTGGTACACCCAAATAACTGGCCTGTTTGTCCGACAGCTTGGAGAGCTTGACGCCCAGTTTCTCCAGATGCAGACTGGCGACCTCCTCGTCGAGGAGCTTGGGCAGGACATGGACACCGACCTTGTATTCCGATGATTTGGTCCAGAGCTCAATCTGGGCAAGCACTTGATTCGTAAAGGAGTTGGACATAACGAAACTGGGATGACCATGGGCACAGCCCAAGTTGACCAGACGTCCTTCGGCCAGGAGGATGATGTGACGTCCATTGGACATGGTATAACGATCCACCTGTGGCGCAACATTAATCTTCTCCTTGGCATTGTTGTTCAGCCAATCG
Source organism: Drosophila recens (assembly GCA_037043495.1). Lineage (NCBI taxonomy): Eukaryota > Metazoa > Arthropoda > Insecta > Diptera > Drosophilidae > Drosophila > Drosophila recens. Next base: position 297,123 of record JBAMBJ010001194.1, on the reverse strand, counting down.
ACATCGATCTCACAATCGAAATGTCCAATGTTGCAGACAATGGAGTCGTCGGGCATGTTGAGCAGATGCTCGGAGGTAATAATGTCCCGGCAACCGGTGGTGGTCACATAGATGGAAGCCTCCTTGCTGGCCTCTTCCATGGTGGTCACCTCATAGCCCTCCATAGCCGCCTGCAGGGCATTGATCGGATCGATTTCAGTGATGATCACGCGACCGCCAAAGCCCTTCAGTGCCTGGGCGCAGCCCTTGCCCACATCTCCGTAGCCAGCGACGCAGCAGACCTTGCCAGCGATCATCACATCCGTGGCCCGCTTGATGCCATCGATCAGCGACTCACGGCAGCCATACAGATTATCGAATTTGCTCTTGGTCACCGAATCATTTACGTTGATGGCGGGCACACCCAGACGACCCTCCTTGAACATTTTGTAGAGATTGTGGACACCGGTTGTCGTCTCCTCGCTGAGACCCTTGATGTCCTTCAGATATTGGGGGAAACGTTCATGCACCAAATTGGTCAGATCACCGCCATCATCCAGGATCATGTTCAGGGGCTGGCCATCGGGAAAGACGAGCGTCTGTTCAATGCACCACATGTACTCCTCGTCGGTTTCGCCCTTCCACGCATAGACAGGCACTCCAGTGGCCGCTATCGCCGCTGCGGCATTATCCTGTGTGCTGAAAATGTTGCAGCTGGACCATTGGACCTGGCAAAGCACAAGATGGAAAGGGATGAGATGAGCTGATCAGTTGCCAAGCGATTTTCGACTTCATTAGGAAGTAAACAAATTTCCATATCAATGGGCTCTTTAGATGGCCCCACTGACCCCAAGAGATTATTCTTATTTTTTGTTTTCCTTTTCTTTATTTTTATTTTTGTTGCTATCGTCAACAATGCGCCTTGAACTCGAGCTTGATCCCCAAAGCGACAGAAAAATAGTTGTTTTTTGATTATCTGGCTCACATGGTGATAAGAAGAGCATGTCAAAAATGCTACAGTCGAGTGTGCTCGACTGTCAGAGACCCAGTAGACAGATAATTAAAATTCTCCTACCTTTGAATAACTTTTCAATTTATACTTTAAATCGCGCGATTCCTTATTAAAAACATTATTGATTTCGACTTTTGCAGTTTTTACAACACTTTAATATTTAAGATACGTTTCCAAATTACTGTTAAAAAAGAGCCAGCAAACCGTAGCATTTATTTAGAATTGCCTAGAATTGTATAATGTTTACATATAAATATTGTGTCTATTTTGTTTAAAATTTCATATTTCTTTTTTAGATTTGTTTCAACTTTTGTCCTTTAGCATTCATTTAAAATTGCCTAGAATTGTATAATGTCTACATAAAAATATTGTGTTCATTTTGTTTAAAATTTCAAATATCTTTTCAGATTTTTCCCCTTTTTTTTTTTCATATTTTTGAGCTGAGTATGTTTTCCAAAATCGAATTCCTCATTTATGCTACCGTTTTTCATACTTATTTCTCTCTATTATCTCTATTTAATAAAAATTTTTGTTCTTTTGTAATTTTTACAACAAATTTTGAAATTCATATGGGGTACACTAAATTTTCTAGCAACACTGATAAGGACTGACAGAATGACGGACATGGCTTTACCCACACGGCTGTTGTGGTTGGGGTGATAAGGAATATACAGTGGCCATCAGCTAATTTGACCCACTACTCCAACATATTACGAATTCTAAATGAATTTATCTTTTTAATGGGAAGAAGACTTAATAAAATGTAAGCCCAGATTTGTTAATTAATTAGGTAGCTTAAGGACAATTTTTTTACATCTATATTAAGATGTAAAAAAATAATACAGATAAATTGAATTTTGTCATATAAGCTGTGATCCACTGAATATGCTTAATGGTATCAGACACGCCCCCTACTGCCAGTTACATTTCCACAAACTGATAAACTCCTTGCTATTTGCTAATTACAGGGTCCAAAAGAAGTCTGTATGGATGAATTTGTTTACCTGAGCGCCCAACTCGACGAGGGTCTCAATGAGCACCGCCGTCTGGACGGTCATGTGCAGGCAGCCGGTGATGCGGGCGCCCTTAAGGATCTTGGAGGGTCCGTATTTCTTGCGGCACGCCATCAGACCGGGCATCTCGTTCTCCGCAATGATGATCGCCTTGCGTCCCCATTCGGCGAGACTGATATCGGCTAAATGTCGCGTGTGCCAAATAATGATAACATGGAAATGATAGAGAATTGTAAACAACGATTATTAGAAAGCATTTTCCATTTGCACGGCAACAAACAACGTGCTTTAACCTAAGGGAAACATGTGCGTCAAACACACAGTTACATATATACATTTATTGTATGTGCATGTGTGCGTTTAATTCAATATGCGCCTCCTATTCATTTTGCTTGATTGCCGGCACAATTGAACTGAAGGATTGTGCATGGCGCAGCTGATTTATTAATAACTTACCAACTTTGTACGCAGGCTTGGACATCTTGCTTGATTTTCGAAAACGCAGAGAGATAGACACGACCGAAGTGACGACGCGCGCAACGTTTAATGCCTAAAATAAAACTTTTAAGATCTCAAGAAATCGACGGACTTATCGATAGCAGCGATAGGGCTGCTAAAAAGAACAATGGTTGTATCGATAGTATCGTTGAATATACAATTGTGCAGAAGGCCATTGATCATTGTGGGATGGGGCGCTTTAATTTAAATAGCTTGTTGAAAATATATTTAAGTTTTAGTGCATTTTGTTAAATATTTATTTTGCATGTTTACCACTTTCTACATTTAATAAATAACATTCTAAACTTTCGATGGAACCTTTGATATATCGATAGCTTGAGCAATCAATGCCAATATCGTCGATTCTTTCATTATTTATATAGTGGCAGCCCTGGTTTATGCTCAAAAACATGTCGATATGCTAGTATCGATATGTTGCATTTGAATATTTATTGCATATCGATTTTTGTTAAGTGCAATAATACCAATTACAGGGCTTACATAAAAACAAAGAAATTAACAAGGGCAAGCATATGCGATTATATGATAATTGCAATAATTTAAAATATCAAAGCTGCTCTCTTACGATAGTTTGTAAGATTTCAAAAACTAAATGCAGTACTGTCAAATTCCATTGCCGCACACTGAGATATCGGCGCCATTTTTTTTCTCGTCGCTCGTCACTCGTTACATGGCTATCCGCTACTCGTCGCACCTGGCACACACGCGTTTTCCAAATCGTGCTTTTTTCGCCCTCAGTTTATTTTTTAATGTGCGAATTAAACAAGTTAATTAGTCAAACAACAAATATACAGTAGTTGTGCGCTAAACAACTGGAAGATCGAATTATTCAATGCATTAACAAAGTGAATTGAATGCGTGCGTGTGAGTTTTTAGTGCCGAATGCAAAGTACGATGGCGACGCATAGTTCGACCGCAACGCGACGTTGATGTCAGTTTGATTGTGTGCGTGTGTGTGTGTGTGTGTAATAAAAAAAAGCGAATTGCGAAAGAGCAAAAAAGACAAGAGACAAACAGGCGAAAAATAAAAAAAGAAAAACTACGGTCAGCAAATCAAACAGGCAGGCAGCAGGCGCGGGCTCAGGGGAGCGGTAAGGCTGTGTGTAAAAACAGACAAAAGACGCGCGCGGCGTGCAATGCGCTAAAAAAGCAATAACAGCCCACCAGTGGAGGGGTAAGTGGAAGTGTGTGGAAGCAAGCAGTTGCCGAAGGTGGCGGCGTGGCTCTGGCATCGGTATCGGCACTATTACATACATATGTACATCCGAGCATACATATGCACATAAATATCAAATGCTAGGCTGTTTTAAAAAGCATTTCCAATGATTCGACAAAAATCAACTCTGTTTTATAGTTGTCAACATTTTCATAGTTCATAATACGAACAACAGCAACAAACAAGAAAATAATACTAAAAAAAAAACACAATTCTCGTTTCCAGTGCAAGGCCACAAGCAATTTCAGTGTTAAATAAAAACGAAAAACTCGACGATCGTGGCGCCAAAGTGCAAATTGGTGTTGGTCCAGCAGCAGCAGCAGAAGCAAAATTTGAGAGCAATATAAAGAGAGAGCGCCGCGTGTGTTGGAATCTCGTTGTCTCTCACACACACACACTCGAACATACACTCGCGCGAGTCACACACGCATACGATATATTGCAACAGTGTGGCCGTTTTCGTTACTCTTATTTTTATTTTGAGCCTGTGTGTGTGTGTGTGCGTGCGTGCGTGCATTGTTGCATTTTGTGCGTTTACGGGAGGCCGGCTAAAATCCAATAATGTCCACATTTGAGGATGGCCAACAACAGCAACAACAGCAACAAGAACAAGAACAAACACCATCTCCACAGACGCCACTAAGACAGACGAATGAGGCGTCTACTAACAATAACGTGAGTACAGCTGCCATCACTAAATAATGGGCGCAACATCTAAAAACATTTCTTCTCTTTCTCTTAATTCCTTTCTCTTCAACTGCAGTCCATTATGGGCAAGGTAAAATTGCGCGTATCCTCCATATTTCCGGATTCTCTTAGCAAATGGTTCTCACCGACTACGGAGGGCGGCGCTGCCCGTGGCGGCGATAACGCTGAACTGTCACCGTCGTCGCTGCAGCAGCAACAACAACAGCAGCAGCAGCAGCAGCAGAATGGCAGCGCTTTGACAATTAAACGTAAACGCAGCCGTCGTCGCATCGAACTGGAAGCTGATGATATTGCGCCCGATGTTATATTTGATGATGGCATCGATGCTCAGGATCTAAACGATGAGGAAGTTCAGCTAGCCGATAATATTGCCGAACATGATCTGGCTGCTGAGGATGAGCAGACGCGTCGCAATGAATATAATGTTAATTTGTTACGCAAGCGTCAAATGGCTGTCGCACGTGATGTCAATGATGATGACGACGATGATGATGATGACCTGGAGGAGGAGGAAGATGAGGAACAGGATCAAGATGATGTACACATGTATCAGCCAAATCGCAATGCTCTCGGCTTCAAAATGGCCAAGGCCAACAACAATGCGGCAGCCCAACAGCCACCGACGAAGCGCACTCGACTCGAGGTAAGCAAAAAAAAAAAAAGAAAAACAATTTCGTAGTACGGTCATCCTTTTAATCGCATGTACGCAATGGTCACCTTAATAATTCAACACTTGGATTATTTCTACAAGATGTATTTAAAATAGTCATAGTTTTTGCCCATAATTGACAGTAGGGCTACCATATATCGTATGTCAGCTGTGGTCTAAAATCTATAGTCTAAAACAGCGGTGGGCACGCAGTGGCTCCGGGAGCCGCGGCTGCTCCCAACTTAGGTAGACTCTAATGAATTCGTGCCCATCGCTGGTCTAAAATGAAGTGTCAAAATTTATAAGCAATATTCTGACAGCTTCCACTCTAGTCGTAGTAAGGTCATCCTTTAAATCGCATGTACGCAATGGTCACCTCAATAATTCAACACTTGGATTATTTCTACAAGAAGTATTTGAAATATTTATCTTTTGTTTGCCCATATTTTACCATGCACCAATTAAGCAAATCGTATGTCAGGTATGGTCATCTCAATAATCAACTAGACACCGAATAATCTAAAATGAAGTGTCAAAATCTATAAGCATTATTCTAACAGCTTCCAATCTAGTCATGTTTTAAAATAGGGTGACCATGATTCAATTAAATATATAAGTGGCTAGTTATCAACAAAAGTTAGCAAATCTAGAAATATATAAAATAAAAATATATATCAAATTACTTAATCTTACGTCAGACATCCTTTAAATTTTAAGAGACCATGTTTTCTCTTACAATTTATAAATCGCTAATACAAACTCGAGCTTATTCTAAACGTGAATAATTCAATATATAGAATACAGAATTTTATAGATTTGTAAACGTTAAGCTGCGAGCTGGCAACAATTAAAAAGTTGATAATATTCTCTTAAAGCATATTTATACATAGGGTGATTATGGTTTTATATTAATTATATATTATATTATATAATATTAAGTGTTATCAGTTTTATAAGAACTAAATCAGCGGTGGGCACGAAATCTGAATTTAGCAGGACTAGAACAACAACCCTATTAAAATCTACCTTAGGTAAGAGCAGCCGCTGCTCCCGGAGCCACTGCGTGCCCACCGCTGAACTAAATAATTGTGTATTGCGAAAGTTAGGGCTCAGATAGGCTGACCATGTTATTATTTTAATAGTTGGAATTGAATTGAATTTAATAATTGAAATATTTGTGTATTTTTTGTTCATATATTCAGCAGTCGGAAATAACATTTAGTCCTCAGTTGAACGCTCAGCGGCGTCGTCCACAGTTGCATGCCTCCACGCCGGCTGTCGGCGATGCTGGACTGCGCAGCCATGCGCCACCGAATCGCCTGACGCACCTGAACCTCTACGGCCACTTGCGTCAGCGTGAGCCCGCCTTCAATTTCTTAGCCGCCGGCTCGAGCAGCGAGGCAGCTGTGGCCACCAGCGGTGATCTGCCAATAAGGTGAGTTGAACTTTACAAAATCATCATCTTGATTAGCGATAATCTAAATTAATTTGTCCGCACAGCTCGAGACGTTCGTTGAATATTCCGCCAATGACTGAGCGTCGCGACACGACGACAACATCGACAATGTTGCCCAGTTATAAGCGACAATCGCTGTTGGGCGGTCAACGTGGCTTAAATTGGCGCACCTGTTCGCCCATTAACGAGGAATACCACTACGAGCGCCAGCAACAGCATCAGCAGCAGCAACAACAGCAGACAACAATCATGCGTCAGGAGACCAACAACAACAATAATAATATTAATAAACCAGGAGCTGGCACGGATTCCCATTCGGAATGTGAGAGTAATGAAAGTAATGCTGGTTTACGCACGCACAACAACAATAATAATAACAACAACAACAACAATAATAGCAATTTATTATTTTATGGCAATTTACAAAGCCGCAAATCGGTGTTTAATGCAAATGCAAATGCAAATGCAACAACACCAACACCACCGCATCATAATTCAACGCTATCATTGAACTCATTGAACAATCGACGTCGCTTCAATGCCTCCATCTATGGCAGCACCTCGGCCCTGAGCGACAGTCGCCTGTTGAGCAGCAGCGTATCATCAACAATGTCGGGATCACCGTTCTATCAGGGACCCACTGCATTTGGCGGCAGTTCGGCAAATAATCGTTACTTTAGTCAGGGCAATTTGGCCATTATCAATTCGGGTGGCAGTTCACCAGCGCCCTCGAATAGTGACAGCATTAGCGTTGGCAGTGCACGTATTATTAGTCACCAGTATAGCATGAAACCAATTGAGATGCGTCCAAAGCAAGCAACAAGTGCTGATGGTGGTGATGCATCAACAACTGCTGCTTCTGCTGCTGCTGCTGCTGCTGCTGCTGGTTTATCGCAAACGGCACAGCGTATACTCAATCTGCTCGAGAATCATTCGACACCGCTGATGGATGCCAAGAAAATGGGCAGCACACTGCGCGAGCATCAACAGCAGCGCACAAGTCGACATGCCACCAAGCCATATTCATATCCCACAGCCTATGGCGGCTATAATCATAGCTTTCAATCGCGCAATAATACAACGGAGCTGGACAAGGATATATCACGTACTACTAATAGTAATAGTTCCAAATTGTTGGTGCCAACAATGTTGCAATTGCTGGAACGTCGCCGTTTGCAGCGCGTGACGCCGAGTACGCGGCAACTAATTGATGCCAAGCAGCAACAATTGCAGCTGAAGCAGCAGCAGCAACCTCGTACAACGACGAAAACAATAGCAGCAGCAGCAGCAACAACAGCAGCAGCAACTACAACAACTGCTGCTGCTGTCAACACTACAATTGCCGCCACGCCCTCGTTCTCCTCCTCGTCGTCGTCGACGTTTGCTCCGGTCTCCTCTGCCGGTTCCGGCGGCAGTCACACAAATAAAATGCGTTCACGTCTGTCGCACCAGACGCGCAAGGATGCGCGCACGCTGGATGATGAGTTGCCGCCAGCGCCTTATAGTTTGCCGGACATACGTTTTCCTAGCATGGCGAGTGAGCCCAAATTTGATTTGACCTTTGTGTCAGCGTCAAAGCCAGCAACAACAACTCCAACAGCCACAGCAGCAGCAACAACTGTGGCAACAACAACAACAACTGTTGGCAGTAAAACAGCTGCCACAACAGCGACAAATCTCAATAGTGTCGATTACAGCAGCAGCAACAACAGCAACAACAATAATACAAAGTATAAATCAAAAGACATTTATACATTTAATGCGCCTTTGCCTTTAAATTGCATGAAAACCACGGATAACAGCTTGCCACAAAAGCGTGTCAAGCACAATTTTCAATTTGTGGCACCAACGCCATTGGACGTGCAACAACAGCAACAACAACATCAACAAAAACAACCGGAGCAAGAGCTGCAACTGAATGGCGATAAAAGTCTAATTAAAAGCGGCAGTGTGCTGGATGTATTGTTGCCCAAATCAACAACAACAACCGTTGCAACTGCCACAACAACAACAACTTCAGGTTTTGCTGGCTTTGCGGATCGTTTCAAAAAGCCAGCTGGCAATTGGGAATGTGATGCCTGCATGTTGTCCAACAAAGCGGATGCCAGCAAATGTGTTGCCTGCGAGACGCCCAAAGCAACAGCTAAAGTAACAACAACAACAACTGCTGCTGCTCCTACTCCTACTCCTACAACAGCTACAACTGTTGACGGTTTTGCTGGCTTTGCTGATCGCTTTAAGAAGCCAGCTGGCAATTGGGAATGTGATGCCTGCATGTTGTCAAATAAAATGGATGCCAGCAAATGCATAGCCTGCGAGACGCCACGCAAAACAGCAGCAGCAGCAGCAACAACTACTACAACTACCAGCAACAACAACTTGTGGCCAACAACTGGCGGTTTTGGCGATGCGTTTAAGCCCAAAGCGAATACGTGGTCATGTGACACGTGCATGGTGACAAATGAAAGCGGCGCCAGTTCATGTGTTGCCTGTCAAACGCCAAATCCCAAAAGCAACAGCAGCAGCACTGCAGCAGCTGCAACAGCAACAACAACAACAACGAGCAACTTTAAGTTTGGCTTTGCAAATAATGCAACAGCAGCAGCGGCAGCACCGAAACCAGATGCTGGCTTTCAGCAATTGATAGCGGCACAAAAGTCGAGCAGCTGGACGTGTGAGGCATGCACCGCACAGAATGATGTGGCGCGCAACAAATGCATTTGCTGTGAGCAATTGAAGCCGGGCGCCACGGCCGCTGTGGAGGCAGCAGCCAACACGGCGGCGGTGCCAAAGTTTATGTTTGGATTTGGCAACAGTGCCACAGCAACAACAACAACAGCAGCAGCAACAACTGTTGCAACAACAACAGCAACTGTGGCAACTGCAGCGCAGTTCACGTTTGGCTTTGCTGCCGCTGGCAAGGATGTGGCCGATAAGCCCGAGACAACAGCAGCAACAACAACGACAACAAAAGCAACACCATTAAACACCTCAGCAACAACAACAACAACAACAACTGGCTTTAAATTTGGCGCAGCAACAACGCCAGTCAGCAAATCGGTTGCCTTTAAATTGGGAGAACCACAAACACAACAGCAACACCCACCACAACAGCAACCACAAAAACAACAGCAGCAGTCAGCCGAGGCAGCGGACACGACTGCGCCGGTTAGCAGCAAGGCACCGGCGACATCCAGCGTCGGCTTAGGACTCTTTACAGCAGCAGCAGCAGCAGCAACAAAGCCCGAAACAGCAACATTTGCATTTGGCAGCAGCAGCAGCAACAACTCCACCACCACAACAGCAGCAGCAGCTGCAACAACTGCAACTGAAGCTGGCAACAAGCTGTTTGGTTTTGGCTCCTTTACAGCCACCTCAACAATGTCCAGCTCCAGCGGCAGCAGCAGCACCACCACCAGCGGTAGCAGCAGCAGCAACAACAACAGCAGCAGCAGCAGCTCGAAACCCGCAGCAGCCACGTTCAGTTTCGGCAGCAGCAACATGCAACAACAGCAGCCGGCTGTGACAACAGCAGCAGCAACAACAACGACTTCAACATTATTTGGCCAACAGATGCCTTTGTTTGCCGCAGCAACAACAGCAGCAGCAGCAACAACAACAACAACAAGCACATCAATTGCACCCGCTGCATTTGTATTCGGCAGTCAAACAAATGCCGCTGCAGCAACAACTACTGCCAGCAGCAGCAGCAGCAACAACACCAGCAATTTCTTCTTTGGCTCGCCAGCAACAGCAGCTGCAACAACAACAACATCAGCACCAACAGCAGCAGCAATTGCAACAACACCTGTTGTCAGTGCACCCAGCAACAATATGAACCTATTCAGCTCAAACCCATTGGCCAAAAGCAACACCAGCAGCAGCAGCAGCAACACTTCTGCTGCACCAAACACGACACCAATGTTTAGCTTTGGCAGCGCCGCCAGCAACAACACGACGTTTAGTTTTGGCTCAAAGCCAGCAGCAGCAGCAGCACCCACAGCATCAACAACAACAACTGCCAGTGGCAGCAACTTTAACTGGTCAACGCCAGCAGCAGCAGCAGCTCCAACCAATCAATTTGCCAGCTTTGGCAGTGTTGCAAGTGCAACAACATCGACAGCAGCAACAGCAACAGGCAATGCAGCAGTCAGTTCGCCATTTAGCCATGTTCCTGGTGGTGCGTCGAGTGGTGCAGCTGGTGGTGGCAATGGTGCACTCTCCTCCATCTTTGGCAATGTCAGTAATCCGTTCAACAGCGGCAACAACACGACTGCAACACCTGCAGCACCTTTGGCCAATATATTCAACAGTGGCAGCAGCAGCAACAACAACAACACATCAACAACAACTGTTGCTGCGGCCACAACAACAACTATTGCTAAGCCGGTATTTAATTTTGGCGCCGTTACCTCGGCTGCCACGGTAAGTAAACATCTATAAATTCTTTACTCTCTGACAGTTGCTCTCTTTGCCACTTGGCAATAAAATATCTAAAATGGAAACCAGTGTTGCCAGGTATTCAGCGCCCGTACAAGCTAGATTTTGGGTAAAAATAAGATAAATATAAAATGCAAGAAAACATACAAAATCATTAGCTTTTTGTTGATATTAAATGATGTCAAAAAAACTGCAAATATGCTAGAGTTAGGGCTATATGCAATTTGCAAATTTTATAAGCTATTCCATTTTCAAATATGCTAGATCTAGCCTGAAAAAAGCTAATCTGGCAACACTGATGGAAACAGTGGCTTACACTCTTGCTCCCTCTCTTGCTGAGCACTCTCTTAATTCCAATACTAACGCTCTCTTATTTTGCAGCAGCCAGCAGCGGGCGTTTTCAATTTTGGTGCAGGATCAACGAATCCTGGTGGCGCCTCGAAGCCCGCATTCAACTTTACGGCAACTGGGGCAGCACCACAGGCAGCGGCATTTAATTTCACGGGAACTGCGGGAACAGCAGCGGCATCCACAGGCGGCGGCGGCAATGATGTAAGTTATCGAAGAAGAAATCCAAACATGCACAAATTATTGTTGCTGCGGAATGCAAAACAAGCCCGTCATTATTGGCGATTGAGAAACCATAAGCGACAGATTAGATGACAGAAGATTTCAAGAAATCAAGAAAATCACATTAGCTATTAGTTATATTACCATACTTCATTTATTTTTTATCTCCATCTTTATTTTTTTGTAAATTGATTAATTTGCATGCAATTTCTATCTTCTGTGTTTGTTATCGATCATCGATAACATGCATATCTTCAAATCTATATACAAAATATATAAATAAATCGCAAAAAACAATATTTTTTATGTATAAGTACTTGTATATTTTTCGTATCTCAATATTTTTTGTAATTTTATTCTCTTTTTCATTGATGCTATATTGATTGTTGTCCGGCTGTCTCTCGCCTCCCTCTTCCTGTTTAAATGTTGGAAAACAAAAAAAAAAAATTATGTATATTACGTAAATATTTATTGTATTCTTTTGATGTAACTTTGCAACTTTCAACTCTTTTTGTACTCTGTAAACTTTTGGGCACGGGGCACGAATGCGCTAACTATTTTATTTACTACGTAATTACTTGTGATACAATTACTACTACACTACTACTATTACTACTACAACTACAACTATTGCTGCTGTCAACTGTTGACCAATGCAGTTATTTCCAACACCGGAACGACTTTTCCAGTTTGGCGCTGCTGCGTCCACATCTGACAATGTGGCCGCCGTTGGCGGCGGAGCTGGAACGGGCTCATCATCATCATCATCGATAGTCCCGTTCAATTTTACTGGCTCAGCGCAGCAAATGCAGGTAAACAAAACAAGAATGGACAGCAACTTGATCGATTTAGCTATGTACATTTATAAAATAGATGTATTATCTCTTTTAATTCATTTAAACATTTGCACATGTAGTAGTATCGTTGCACTAACTTAATATTACATTTACATCCATACATATATACATAGCGAGCATGGATAATACTAACAATCATATTGTATACTTATATCTACGGTGTCATTCTCTTTAATACTTGTATTCATTTTGGTATATTTTAAATACTAATTAGAGCATTGCATGTAAGCTCCTTCCAAGTCGCCATGTTTGACATGCGCTCACCGCTCTCTTAGCTTTAAAACTAACTAACTCAACACATACTACTACAACCCCGAAGAAGTGTGATTATCAGTTTACTCATTTAAGCTCTCTCTTATTTTCAATTCATATTCCAATTTTACATATACATACATACATACATCTGCACTATTTAGTTAAAGCTCCATTCAATTAGCACCTTCACATAAAATCTCTCGCATCTCAATTCACCTATACATGCATACAAAAGTACACCAAAATGCCAATTGTATTGAACAGCAATAAAAATGAGGTGAAAATATGCGACATTTTTACTTTTGCCTACATTTTGAGCTGACAAAATTACCAAAAGCAACCAAAAATAAAAAAACCAAAAAAAGAAAAACTAAAAACAAAAACAAAAAATGTCTTTTGCAGTCAACGCCAAACGCCGCTCCGTTCCAATTTAATGCCGGTGCGCCTGCGCCAGCAGCCAATATATTCGCGTAAGTAGAGTGAAAAGGATAGCAACAGCCAGACATGACAAATGATCAAGAGCTGCTGCTACAGATACAAGTGGAGCAGAGAGAGTGTGTGAGAGAGAGAGAAAGATAAGTTGAGAGTTTTTTGTTTAATTTGGCCCAATTGTAAATTGAAACAGGCAGACAGACACGGACACACACACACACACACACACACACACAGTCACACACAAATTCTTAACCTTTTTTAACTTTTGCATTGCATACGTTAATTTTGTGCATCCTTATTGTTTTCGTTCTGTTTATGTTTCAACATTTATTTTAAATAATACAAAAACCAAAAATTAAAACAATTATGTTTATGTTTTATTTTTGCACATACATAACATACACGCATACATACATATGTACATGTATTCATGTCCCCTTGTGTCATTTATTTGTGTCATTTGTTTACGCCCCCCTCCCTCCCCGCCAGACGTGTGTGCCCGGTGGGTGCCTGTGTGTGTGTGTGTGTGAGTGTGTAGATGTAAGTCACATATTGAGATGATAAAGAGCTTTCGTTAAATCGAATTGTTATGCTATGAACTTTTCCTCTCTCTCTCGCTCTTTTTTTTATGTTGAACTTGTTTTATTTGTTCCTTAGGTTCTCCCAGAGCGCACTGTGTATTTTTTGTGATATTAATGAAAATTTGCACTTCCACAGCTTCAATCCGCCAAATGCTGGCAACAACAATATGCAAAATCCGCGCCGCAAGATACGCGCACCGATGCGTCGTCTGCCGCCGCGGTAGAAATAGAAATGGCGTCTGCTGCTGCTGCCGCCAACGCCGCCGCCGCCGACAATACTCGACAAGAAGAATGGACGAAACTGGAACTGGGACTGGAACTGGAACTTGGATCGAGACCTAGACCGGAACAGAAGCTGAACGACAGCAGCGACACAACGACGACAATTTGGGACAACGAGCAGTTGCAACGGGAACAGGAACTGGAACAGAAACAGAAACTGAATCCGAATTCGATACTGGAAATGGATCTGCAACGGGAATCCTTAAGGACGACAACAACGACACTGACGAAAATCCGATGCATGCCAAAACAGGATGAGAATGTGCAGGACGAGGGGGACGCGGAGGAGGAAGAGGCATCATCGGCGGCGGTCATGTTGCAACGCCGCAGCAGCAGCCGGCTGCAGGAGCAGCATTTAAAAAATGAGCTGCATCAATTGCAGCAGCTGCAGCTGCAGCGGCGACGACAGCAACAACAACAGCAGAGGCAACAAAAACAACGACTCAACAAATATCGCTTTGTGCGTGCCAACAACAACAACAACAGCAACAGTAACAATGACAGTAATGCAACAGTACCAATAACAACAACTACAATAGCATATAGAGTTGCCAGACCGTCGACATATAGCTTTCTGGGCAAACGGCAAGGGCGCAAAAGCAACAGCAACAGCAACAATAACAACGAAGGACAAGAAGGCAACAACGCCAGCAGCGCAACGGCAGAGGCATCAAACACGCTGCGCAGTCGCTACAAGCTGGTGAGACAAAGCAGCGCCAATTGACTGAACAACTCCCCAAAAAGCTCTTAAGGAGAGGAGAGGCAGCGAAGAGAAAAACAAAGAGACGCTTTTGACTGGAACACAACTACAACTACTACTACTACACGGATTGAGAGTAAACAAGCACACTTGGAAAGCATCTTTAGTATATAATAAGATTTGTTGTTTTTTTTAATTATTATTTACGCGGTCTGGTCATCATCATGAAAAACAGTAAATAACAGAAGCATAATGTAATAACAACAACAACAACAACGAGAAGAACTGCAAGCAACAAGATGATTAAAAGGATGCGCAAAATTCAACAACATTTTTAGTAATCTTGTTTCTCAACGTTTTTTTTTTTCTTTTTTTTTTGTTTAGTTTAAATTAATTTTTGTTGATTTGTAAAATTTTAGAAGCGAAAATATACATCATAATTATATATAAATAAAACTATATAAAGAAGTCGAATGCAAATTTTATACTATGAAATTGAGAATGCAGCCGTTAATTTCAAGCACCACTAACAACAACAACAACAACAAAAATATTGTAAATTTAACTGTCTTTGTTTTGAAACAACATTTTATAAACAAGTTTTTGTTGTTTTTTCTTTTAAATGACAAACAAATTCTTGCGCTCTTATTATTATTAAAAAATATTTAATGCATATTTATGAAAGATAAAGAAAAAACTTTAAAACGATAATTATGTTGTGAATTTGTAAAGAAAGTGTTACAAAGAAAGATGAAGAAAAAGCAAGTAAAAGAAACAAAAGAAGATATGAAGAGAAAAAGAACGTATACATACATACATATAATATATTATATTATTAAATTGAATCATTTGTTTAGACAATTTTTAAGTGCTGACTATATAGAAATATAACAAATCGGTTCGTAACGGTTATTAAGATGAAAGTTGAAAGAAAGAAAGAAATTAAACTATAAAAAGCATTATACACAGTTGTTTTTGTTGTTATTCAGTTATTCAGTTAATAATCGTACACTTCCGTTTTCGTGCTCTGGATAGGAAAACAATTTAAGCCTACTACAAGAAAAAGAATAACAACAACCACAACAACAACAAGAAAAAGCAGAAACCGAAACAATTTAAAAGTGTAAAAAAAATCAACACTATATATAGTTAAGAGAACGACAAGCAAAAAGCAACTACAATTATAATATGTGCGTATTTTTTATATACATACATACAGAATTAAAAACAAATAACATAAGATTAAAACAAAACAGAAAAGAAAAAGAAAAAGAAAAAAAAAACTGAAAACCGAAGTCTTAGTTTTAAGCGACTCAGAAAAAAAAGAATAAACAGGCAGTTGAGAAATTGATAACATAATGTAAATAAGTAAATATAAACGATATGATAATGCAAAACGTGACAACAAATAATTTCAGTCTTTGAATGTGTGTCGGTTACAATTGCAGCGCCAAATTCAAACGGGGCTCAGTGTTGGTTAACATGGAATGCCAACTCATTCTTTAACTTTTTCAAGTGTTGCAAGGGCACGATAGAAACATCGAGTTGAGAGAATTACCGCCCATCATTTTGATTGACAACTTTAAACTTGAATATGGGCATTCTTTTCAGTGGCTTGAGCGTAATAAATTAACATTTTTTAATAAATGAAATGCGAGCAAATAGTAACGGAGTTTATTTTAGAAACGTGGGTCGGTTATTTCTTAAATTTGAAGCATACTTTTGAGAGATTTGCGAATCATAAATACGCCACCTAGGGGCGAAACATAACAGACACTTCAGTGAGCAACTGTTTGCAAAACATCGATGTATCGCCATGCAACATCGATTCATCGGCATCTACAAAAACATCGAGAAATATCGCTGAAAAAGCATCGATGCATCGAGCATTTTACAGCACTACTTCATGGGCAACCCAACACTGCCGGACAAACATAAGTTCGTGGAAATTACGCACGGGTGTTTTTTTCGTAGCTCAATAGTACTATTTGTTTATTTTTTTCGGTTCTAACATAAATGCAGCACAGATGCAAATGCAAATAATATAAGTGCAAACTGTGTTCAATAAGTCAATAAGGCAATTGCAAATATTAGATTCTAAGATGGATATAGGGAGATGCAATAATCAGCAGCGCAGCCAGCAACAGCAGCAGCATTTGCAACAACTACAACAAGAAGTACAACAACAAAAGAAGGCTGACTGACTAACTGACTACACCCAAAAAAAGAAAAAAACGAAGAGGAAACAATTGCTGGGCGAGGAATAACAAAACGACAGGAAAAATGAAGTAAAAGCGACAGCAGCAGCAACGGAACGGCACTTCAGTTGCATTTGTAGTGGAGTATATATTGAGCAACGCGCACACACACGCACACACGCACACATACATACATAAATACATACATACATATAGAAACAAACGCAACACACAAAGAGACATTTGCATGCATGTGTGTGGGTGTAGGCAGCACCACCAGCAGCAGCCCAGCTCCAGCGGCTAAAGTTCGTGTTCGGCAGTCGTCGTTGTCGTTTGTCGTTGGTCGCTCGTTCGTTCGTTTATTCGCTTGTTCGCACGCTCGTTGAGTCGTGTTGTTGTTGGAGTAACAGCATTCGCCTACGCAGCAGCAACAGCGCCAGGCAAAGGAAGCGGTTTAAGAATGCATGGGCATGCACAAAAAGTACGAAACACGAAATGCGAGGAACACAAGAGAAATGCAAATTTAACAGAAATTGAAATAAGTGCAACGGGTTTTCAATTCAATTCCACATTGCATTGAAATTCAAAACGCAGTCGCAAATTTATGCCAAACGTTTCTACATCGCAACTGATCAAAAAGCAGACAGAGAGAGATAGTGAGAGAGTGTAAAGAAAGAGGCCCTAAGGAGAGAGAGCGAATATCGAATCAGATCACGTCCATTTTAGCTTTAGCTGCAGTTCCTTTGTTGTTGGATTTGTTATATTCCCCTATTGCTCCTTCTTCATTGCTTTGGACGTCGACGTCGTAATATGGATTGTGGTGCTCTTGCCGCGCAGCAGCAGCAACAACTATTACAAAAACAACAACATCATCAACAGCTACAACAACAACTACAGCACTCCCGACAACAACAACAACAAAATACGCTCAATTGCCTTGAGGAAATAGCAACAACAAATGTAAGTTTGTCTACATATATATATATATATACATACAAACGAGTACGTACACTTATATGTATATGTATGTACATCTCTTGTATGTATGTTTTTCTCTTTTACTTCCACTTCGCATTCGCCCCCACACAAACCGATGCGTTTCGCTGCCAGCGTCGCAGTCGTTGCTCTTGCAGTTTATTGGTTTTCTTATTAGATATTTCTCATATGAGTAACTTTGACAGCGACGCTGGCAGCGACGTTGACGCTTCGTCGCTGCGTGTGTTTGTTCGGTTTTTCTTTTGCGCTTTGTTTTTACCGCAGCAATTGTCTTCGACGGCGTGTGGGCTGACAGAGGGGGCGTGACTGGTAGCCATGTGCATAAATAATTTAAGACTTTATGCAGTTTGTTTGTAGATATATTGTGTGTGTTTGTGTGTGTGTTAATGTGCCGGGTGAAGGAGAAGGGCGGAGGAACTGTGTGGATTTGTTGTTGGTTGCCAAGTACAAAGTTCATTCCGCAAACTTGAAACTCTTGCAACACACACTTTTCTGTGTTTCGTTTTAACTTGGCCAAGTTCGCGAAACGCGAAATGCGAACTAGGAAAATGAATGACTCAAAGGCTATTTAGCCAACCGATGATTAATCTCTGGACCGCTGCTGCTGCGGCTAAAAGCGATAATAAAAACAAAAATATGTGCAACCAAAGTCAACAGAAAAGAAAGGGTATAAAAAACACACGTATACGTAATGCAGTTGTAAATGCTCGACTACGCTAATACCCTATAGCAATTAAGAATTCACAATTCTTAGATTTTGAAAACAAGATAAACTTGTGTTTTCCATTTCAATTATAATAAGTATTTTATATAAATTCATAAAATTAAAATATAATATAATTAAATTAGTGATACTTTTAAATCATTTTAAAATAATAAAAAAATATATTTAAAATTCAAATTATGAGAGTTATGGTCGGAAAAATAAATTTGATTTTAAATACTTATTTGAAAATTATGCCACAACACTTATTTGTAAATTAGGAGAGTATCGAATTGAATATTTAGGCTGATTTTAATGCTGATTGAATTTATTTTTGTTTGATTAAATTAAATACTCCAACTTTACTCAAAATATTCAAATCCCTGTTCATTTACCATACCAAACATTCAGCCTCGCTGCTTTTGTAATGTGTACAGGGTATAAATAACAGCAATCGAGAACCGAAGTACCGACGCTTTAATTGCCGTGTTGTACATGGTACGAACTTTTGTCCATTACTTTCACCGTGCATAAATTCTAAAGCAACAACAAGAACAACAACAACAACTACTGCGAGCAATGAGCGAATGAAGTTCAAAATGAAATTGTTTATACAAAGGCAATAACAAAAAAAAATAAAAAAAAAAGCCAAAATGAAAATACACACAAAACCAAAGCCGTTGGCGTTGACGTATATACAACAGCAACAACAACAAGAACAACAACAAGAACAACAACAACTTTACGCTTGTTGCTTCTTTCGTTCTTTGTTTTTGCCGCAGCGCCCAATGGTAAATTTGTCGCAGAAAACTGTACAGAATTCATGCAGCGCGCTCACAGTTCTGCGCGCCGAGTTCGTGTAAAACCCTCATTCGCTTTTATACATGCGTGGCCAAAATTCTCTGTAGGAAATTTAGAAAACCGCGCGGCAGACTCCGCTACGAACTCGAACGTTTTAGTGAGTTCTTCGCAGGGTCTGCTGCATACTTTTCTGTATGCGTATTTCTGCTGTATACAAATTCTAGTTGGAATGCTGGCTGGATCTAGTATTAAATCTGGTTGGAATTCTTATTGAAATACCCCACCCCTAATAAGCGGCAAATCTGCACGGCAGTAAAAATATAATATGTTTATACATATTTTTAATTAATAATTTTATTTAAACAATTATTTACATTCTTTTATTACATTCTTACAATTACTTAAACTAATTTAGATATATAAGAACACTGAAAAGAAAGAAAAAACAAACAATTATTACAAATGTGGTATTTTATGTGTTTTGCATTTTACTTACCTGTCTTGTGTGTATATACAAAACACTAGCACTGCCGAGTGTGGTAGACTGTAATATATTAATTGTGTTTTATTTGTAAATTATATAAACATACGCAATAAATATATTTAACTTACCGCTTCACTTATGTTGTTTGCGCAACACGAGCTAACACTTAACTAAAACGCAAAAGAAAAGCTGCAAGAAATACACACAAAAAGGGTTGCAACCCATACAAAATGTAGCTGATCGAGCTTTTTTGTACCTTGCAATAACTGCTGCAAAGCCCTATGACAACCCTACAAAAGTGAATACAAACAAAGAAACAAAGAAAAAATCCAAGCAGCGTTTTCTGCAGCAGAACGCAGTGTCAAACTCAAGCAAACGAGCGAACTCATAGCGGAGTTTGCTGCATGTATTTCGCACAGCTTAAAAACAATTCTGTGCAGCGTTCTCAGCAGCTGAACGCAGTGTCAAACTCACTAAAACGTTCGAGTTCGTAGCGGACTTTGTTGCAGGGAACTTTTACCACGACGCAAACGATTCTAAGCAGCGTCTTGTACAACCAAACACTATGACAAACTCATGCAAACGAGCGAACTCATAGCGGACTTTGCTGCGGGGATTTCACACTTAGAGACGATCGATTCTGACTACAGAGCGCGCTAATGAAAGTTTGCAGAATCAGGGATGTGCAACTTAAATCTGAAGCGTTCTGTACAGCGGCCGTATAGAATTCGTTCACCACATGACTGAATTCCCGGCTGGGCGGTCGCTTGAATCTTTCTTTTCTCCACCTCCACCTCCTCATCCTCCTCCTACTGCGTTCTTCTTAAGTTTTGTTTTGCGCTACGTGACTGCAATAAAATTTAACTGCAATTACGTGTCGCATCTTCTGTGTTGTGCCGAAAATGGCCAATGTAAAAGCCGAGAAATGAAATGGTCAAGAGCGGGTAATGTTTGCATTTTTGAATGTTTGCCTCAAGGATACGATACGCACAGCATGCGACACATTTACACCAGGTCCTGTTTCCCTGTTGTGCGTGAGTAATTGCCAGTGCTGCCACTTTGACTTGTCAGCCAACTGCAATTGAGCAGCGATGGGCAGCACTAGCTGTCGTTAAGCGAACGGAAAGAAGGTTACCCAAAGTTCGCGCCACGATTATCCAAGTCGGATAATAATAATACATAGATGTGTGAATCCTGGAATTTATTCAAGGCAATTCTACTTTGAGATAATTTCGCATTACTAATCATTTACAATCGACCACAAAATTATTAAAATATTGTGACTCTTGCATTTTATTTTATTTTACAATAAAATCTTCGTTTGTAATAAAATGTTTCTATTTTTTACTTTAACATTGTTACTTCTATCAATGTGTCGTCAGGACGGAACATGTAATTTGTAATGCGTGTGACGTCACATAGTCTGGGCATACAAATGCTGTCGTTACCTTCCGCATTTGTGTCACCATGCCATGCTGAGAGAGCACAATAAAGAGACACAGAGAGAGAGAGAGAGTCACAGGGAGATAGAGGAATCGAGTCCATATAGCGAGCGCGTCGTCGCCGTTGCTCGCATTTATATTTCGACCGATGCGCGCACGAGACGACGGCAAAGCGCAGCGGGTAAACGAAACTGACGGCAAAAAAATTAAATTAAAAAAAGAAATATTTTAAAATTTTGTAAACTCGTGCGCGGAAAGTACAAAAGGTGACAAAACGCAATTAAAGTTTTGTTTTATATCGCATCACTCGTTGCTTTTGCTAAACTAATTGCCGTCGTATTGTTGGTTGTTATTGTTGATATTTAATTTTTTTTCTGGTGTAAGCTTATGTGTGTTTCGCGTTTATTAAGTTCCTTGTGGAGCAGCAGCAGTAACAACAAAAACAATTAACTCCAGCTGCTTTTGTTTATACAGCAACAAACACAGCAACACGCGTTCAATGAAGCAATAATTAAAAGTGCCTTTTTTAATTGAAGAGCTGAACACAAACAACAACAAAAGTTGCTGCTTCTGCTTCTGCCGCAGTCGCTGTCGCTGCCACTGCTGGCAATCGAAATCAAATTGACGTTAACATTGACGCGGTAAGAGCATCACACCAATACATTCAAACATAAGCTTGTGGATGGATATATGTATTCCTGCATACAACCCTGTTGACTCCCCTGTAAAAGCACAGTTAAACGTACATAGGAGCGAATGAGTGAGAGAAAAGAGCGAAATAGAGTGCTTCTGTGTGTGTGTGTTTGTTTTTGTTTTTCTTTTTGGCAGTTAATGTTAATGCGTTTCGCTTTTGTCTTTTGCGGGGGCGGCTGCACATCGATGTTAGTTTATTTGCTTTTATATTCGAATTATTGGTGTGGGCAAGTGATAGGGAGCATTTAGTTAGGGAAGCGATGAGCTTGCTTGCCGCCTGCCATCTGCCTTATGCTTTTATTATTGTTTACTTCATTTCATTTTGTGCCTTATCTTCATCTCAATTCTCTCTTTACTACAAACCTCACAGACACGCACATGCAAACTCACACACATGCACATGTGAGTGTAGTTTCATTCAACTTTTCTGCATGCCACAGCTAAATTTTTAGATTTCGATATGGCAACGCCGTAAAGTCTAGTCTCTTGTTTTTGCCGGTTTTATGCCAAGTCATATGGTCTCTGTATGTGCGTCATCGTCATCCTTGACCCCCCCTCTCCCACCAATTATCGTGCTCTCACCCGCAACTCCTGTAACGGTACCCGCATTTCTCGTCATTCTCTTTTCCTGTCTATCTCCATCTCCTGTTGTTGTTTTTGTTGTTATTAGTGGTGTGGCCGTTTAATTGCTTCTGCACGTTCGTCAAATATTTGCTCAACTCTTTTTAATTACATTGCCCACTACTCACACATGTGTGAGTGAGTGCATATGTGTGCCTTTTACCCTTTCACACGCACGCGATTTAGAAGGAAATCATGTATAAGTGTGAGTATGCGAAATGTGCAGTGTGACTTTTCACAGTGATTTACAATCCATTTGTTCTGGGAATAATTGACAATCTCATTCTATTCATGAGATAGCCTTACATGGATTTTTGGATACTGCAATATGATAATAGACCCATTTTCACCAGACACAAGTATTTTCTAAATTTCTTCAAATTCAAAATTATCTGCTTTTGGCTTTTAAAGTTGAAATGGGAAACTGAAAATTTAAATTTGTCATATCAGTGTATTTATTGCATTGAATGGAGAAAATTTGGTTGTATTAGGTTTATTATATTCAACGAATATACGTACATATACTTATTAGTATGAATAGATAATAAATGGTACATATTCTTGTTGGATATAATTATATTCAAAGACAACAAAGACAACGAGCTAAATAAAAGTACACAAAACCTACTACAATTATATTTTTATTCGGGATAATCTTATTTTAAGAAATTATAGCCGTTTTCTCACATTAATATATTTAAAATGTCGATTGAACAATGCATTCTGAATAACTCAGCTGCAATTAATCTAAAATGTTATATTTTGGTCGAGTTGGGAATTATTTGATTTGGGAATCTTCCACTATGTATGTAGCATGTTTGTTGGTTTTTCTTATTTTAAAGTACTGCATGATTGGAATAAGAGCAATTCTATATCCCATAAAAAAAACCTCTTTACGAGGTAAAAGTCTAGTGACGAAAACATTTTCATGCCCCAAAATTTCTGATACCCAATTTTGTGACGAATAATATTAAGTTTTACACATAAATTATTTTAAACAAAATTTTGGCACCCGGCACATTGCGCTAAAATGTCTCAATTCTTCATACCAAATAAAACTCACTGTTTTGCGCAGTGCCGAATGCAAAAATTTTGTTTAAAATAATTTATGTGTAAAACTTAATATTATTCGTCACAAAATTGGGTATCAGAAATTTTGGGGCATGAAAATGTTTTCGTCACTAGACTTTTACCTCGTAAAGAGGTTTTTTTTATGGGATATCAGAAATTTTTGAATAAGACATCAGAAATTTTGAAATTGCAATATTTTTTGACAGTATAGTTTTGTCAATTTTGTTTATTGTTTGTACAGCTAAAACAAGTGTCTGGCAACACTGGTCCCCTTTACAAACACACATGCCTAGCGCATAAGCTATCAGCACTCTTCAAATCTGGCTGCTATGACACTTTGCTGCTGCTGTCCTATTCCCATTATACCTTTTTAAATAAAAAATAAACGTTGAAGGTATGCCTAAGAGCCCTTTGAAATACCTTTTCAACGAAATATAGATCATATCTGTAGCTTCTATCGTTTGGACGCTATGAGGGTTTCAATTTTAGCGGTTTTTAGCGATTTCCCGCTAAACTAGCGATTTTTCGAAAAAGTCGTAGAACAAACGATTCTATATTTTTGATTATAAAATGATTTATCTGCCGCAAAAAAAAATTCACCACTTGCAAGCAGTTTATTTCCGCATTACGCTGCAAGCAGTGTACATACTGCATATGTACAGTTGCGGTCAAAAAAATAGTAGTGCGTGCAATGAATTTACAAAAACTCAAAATTTAATGACTTTTCATCTATCTAAATTTTTTATATAATTTTTTTAAGATACGTTAATTTATTGTTTATCTATCTGAGAAATCAAAGATAGTGAACAGTTATTATTTTTCGACTTAGGAATTTTTTTCTTGCAATAGCCTGAAAAATGGGCGGTCAAAATAATAGTAGTGATGAACATATTCAAATATTTTAATGATGAAAACGATCCAAAACCCCTTATTTTTTTATTTAAAAGGTTAGACATGTGAAATGCACTTAATAATTAACAAATTTAATAATTTTTTGTGAAGCCTTTATCTTGAATTACCGCCTTACAACGACGGATCATGGCTTTTACATCGTTCTGTTTGTATTGAGCTCCAGGCGCTCCTAGCGATCTTCCAAAGATGAATATTATTTGTTGGTTGATGCTTGGCAATATCCTTCTTCATATCGGACCACAAATTTTCAATGGGATTCAGATCGGGGGACCGTGGTGACCACTCCACTACATTAACTTTCTTCTATGCGAACCATTCTTTCGAAGATTTGCTGATATGCTTTGGGTCTATGTCCTGTTGGAACCTCCAAAATATCGGCATATCATCTGAAAAATACGGTAGCATAGTGTCCTGCAGAATTTTCACATGTTCGTGCCTTTCCATTATGGTTATGATCCATTATATGGGTTGGACCCAGTAATGTGAAAATGCGCCCAGGTTATTATTCTCATGCCACAATGTTTGATGGTCCTGCAGGTGAATCTGGGCTGATATTCGGACTTTAACGGATACCTTACATGTTGTCGAGATCCTCGACCAGCAAAAAAAATAATTTTGGACACATCCGACCACTAGAGGTTTCTTTATTTCTCTAGGATCAATTCAGACGATCCTTAGCAAATCGAAATCGGTTTGGGCAGGTATTTTTTTTAATAACGGAATTTTTCACGGGCTTCCTTCTGCCAGATTATTATTTCGCAAACATCTAAGAATGTTTTACACACTTTGGTCCATACCAAAGTTCTTTTTTATAAGTGCTGCAGGAGCAAAAGGGTCGCGTTTCAAAATCCTCACTACTTTTGTCACTAGTCTTTTGGACATGGATCGAGGTCTTCCACATTTATCCTATTTTGGCGACTACTTAATGGCGTTTCTGATTATGGTTGGCAATCATCTAATCAAATTTTTCCACTTCCTTAAACGTTATCCTTTTAGAAATAAATTTTTTATAGGAGCACGCTTTTCTGGAGTGCAATGCTTGCCACGCCCCATTGTAACAACTCTAAGCAAAATATTTTTTATACAATTTATAGAAAATTATCAAATTACAATTATAAATATCAAATCAAGTGCCTTTCCTGCTTAATATCCTTTTTTTCCTTTTTTAATGCATTCACTACTATTATTTTGACCGCCCATTTTTCAGACTATTACAAGAAAAAAATTGCTAAGTCGAAAAATAATAACTGTTCACTATCTTTGATTTCTCAGATGGATTTACAATATAATAACGTATCTTAAAAAAATTAAATAAAAAATTTGGATAAATTAAAGGTCTTTAAATTTTGAGCTTTTGTAAGTTCATTGCAGGCACTACTATTTTTTTGACCGCAGCTGTACATGCAGTAGTGTAAAGGTAAAAGGTATATTCAGTTAATAGGTAATATATTGTCCAAACGAATTTTGACAGATACGTGTTATATGTCAAAAAACGCGGAATCAAATTGCCTATAACATATAACATATTTTAAAGTGATCTCATGTGTAGATTTTTCTTAAATCGCCAAAATGTGTAAAAAAATACCTTGTTTCACCTGTAGCCGTTCACCTTTTTACTTAAAAAAAAAACTTTGAAGGTATGTCTAAAAGCCCTTCGAAATACCTTTTCACCGATATATAGATCGCATCTGTAGCTTCTATAGTTTGGATGCTATGGGGGTTTCAATTTTAGCGGTTTTTAGCGATTTCCCGCTAAACTAGCGATTTTTCGAAAAAGTCGTAGAACAAACGTTTCTAGATTTTTGAGCGGGAACAAGTCCTCATTCAAACTTTTAAGCTAAAACAACGATTTGATCTATACAAACAAACAGACAAACAAACAAACAAACAAACAAACAGACTGACTTTTCATCTCGTTTTGAGAAGGGCACCAAAAATTTCAAAATAATTTATCTTTTGAACCAGTAGTCGGATTTTGATGATTGACGTGTCATTCGACGCGTATTTTTATGAGAAATATTACAAAATTAAAAATGTTGACCAAAAGGCTCCAACGGCCCCACTAGCTCCAATCATTTAAATTTTGCCCCTTCCACTTACACCTGTTTATCTCACGAACCAGGTGAGTTTTCAAAAGTCTTAGTATGCACATTTGTAAGTTAAGTTGATACCTTTCGATCGGTATATAACTCGACCTGATCGGACAGTCATAGCAAATTTTCCATTCTTCCTGTGTATATATGCTAGTCGCCTTCGCACCCTTCGTGCTGCTTTCGTCACTAGCGCGGACTGCCGTCCGCAGTGATGTTAGATGAATTTCTTACGACTGCTCGCTCAATATCTAAACATTTATGTATCTTGTGGTTGAAAGGCCTTGCACTAATCAACTAGAACAATTACCGAACAAAAAACTTCACTTGAAGTTTTAATTCAATTTGTGTGTGTATTGTACTCTTTTCGAGTGATTTTATTGTAATGAACAAACGATCAAGACTGTTTTCTACGCCTCTTTAATAGCTACATATGTACATATGTGTTTGTATGTATACAAATTGTAGCCTTGCACTGAACTTAATTGATACTGTATTGCCGTGAACTGAACTGAGATCAACAATTTTTTCCTATAATATTTTTAGACTTCTAATGCACTGGATACATTCTGTGCAGACAAAGCAAATAATTTTATACGATTCGATTTGAGTTTGATTTATAATTTGTCTCACATTGATATAAACATTTCTGCTGACGACATACAAGTCTCTTTATGTACAAGTTACTTCCCGGTTATAATTAGAGTACAATTTCATAATCTGAAGCATGAAATCACAGCGGCATCCAGTTCGTCCCCACAAGGCCATGCCTTGGCCCACTGTGCGATGGAGGTTGTCAAAGCAAGAAGTAAAATCGCCCATTTGAGCACATTGCAGTCGCGGTCGCAGTCGACGCAGCAGCAGCAGCACCCATATGACTTTTGCACATGGCTGACGTTGTAGTTGTGTTGTTAGTGCTTTACTTTTTATGATTCTTATTACACGCTTTGCTGGCTTTTGCTTCGCTTTTGCTTTTGCTTTACTTTATTTTACTTCACTTGGTTGACAGCGACGCTGACTGAGCTCGTCTTTTAAATATTTATGCGGCTACTGCGGACGACGACGACGACGACGCGACATCTCTGCCGCTGTTCATTTTAATTTTGTCGCTGTGTGCTGTTGTTGTTGTTTTTGCGCCTGCCACTTTTGTTGTTGTAAATATTTTATTATCGCTTGTTTCCGTTTAGGAACCAAAATGGGGAAAAATGTGTGCGCACGCACACATACACACACACAGGCACACACACACAGGCGTACGCATACATATTTAAAATTCTTTTGTCGCCATATTCATTTCGAAATTATGTACTTGGCTTGTTGCTTCACACGACGCTCCGTTGCGCATCGCTCTTCTTTTCCCCTCCCCTCGCTGCCTTCCACGTTCCCCCAGTACCCCACTCCGTTGTCAATTTAGCTATCTGTTTGTCTATCTATCTATATGTATGTACATATGTAAGTATGTTCTCCAATCCCATTCCATGCCATTCCATTTGAATTCCTCACTCTGTCCCCCTCTTCCCTCATCAACCAACATGGCTGACCCTGTGCATTTCTTCTTGTAATTTCATTCGTGATAGTGGGAGAAAAGCAAAAAGAAAATAAAAACTCGAAAATATAAAAAAGATCTTTGGCACTCCGAAGATTTGATACTCTTGCAGACTATATAATATAGGGATACGATCCGGCCGGCTCCAACATACATATGAACCTCCTGTAGCAAAAGATCGGAGCGGATAAAAATATCGGATCAGTTTTGGCAAAGTTATGAAGGTGTCAATATGATTTGATCTCAATAAAATTGATATAAAAAGAATCGGACTAATTTGATTCGCAAAAGAAGCGAACTTTACCAGCTCTACCCTCTGGACAGGGTATAAAAATGACATTGTTTTACTTTGGCTTATATACGTTCGTATCTTTCTGCCTCAGACGCCTCCCCCCCCTCTACACCTCTATGCTATCTGTCTCTGTCTGTTGCGTTGCATTACAAAATTAGCGCAATATTTTGTGTTTGTCTTGTATTTTTAGCTGCGGTTTTTTTTTTATATTTTTTTGTTGGTAGCTTCGCATATTGTAAATTATATTTAAACAAGATTCGTTTGTTTGTGTGTTGCTGTCGCTTCACATCGCAGCGGGTCGGATCAGATCGGAACGTTGTGACTGCGACTGCGACGCGACGCGACGCTGCTCTGTTACCAATGTGGGCGTGCAGTGACCCAATTTCTCTAATAGATTGCATTTTGCCACAGCTAACGTGCATACGCATACACACACATGCACATATACAAGCACACACACGCACGCACTCAGACTCACGCACACTCACACACTCTCAAAGATACTTGCATTTCGTTTGTAGTTGTTGTTGTTGCTGTTGCTGTTGCTTTTGGCATTATTTAGCGCATTGAACTCGCTGCCCGGTTTTGCCCGGTCTGATGCAGTCTCTCGCTCTTTTTCTCTCTCTCGCTCTCACTGTCTATTTAATCTCTGCTGGTTATTGGAAACATTTTGCGCTTTGCCATTTCCTGCCTGCCAAATGTTACATAAACAACAACAAGCAAAATAAAGAAAGAGAGATAGGAAAAAAAAACCAAATTTGTCGCAGTATGCACTATATAAAAAATAAATTTTGGGCGCTCCACACGTTGCCAGTGTTCCTGTGCTCCATTTCGTTCCGTTCCCATTATAATTGTCATTCCCATTACCATTCCCTTTTCCATTCCCATTCTCATTTGTTGTCGCAGTTGAGTTCCCAGGCCGCCTTTAGCTAATTAAGTGCAGCACTTGACTTCGTCTAAAGCCAGCAATAAAGCATCAACAAATTGAGCACACTCTCACACACACACACACAGACATTTACTCACATAAACATATATACACTCGCTAAGTCATATGATTATATAGTTTTACTGGATATAGCGTGTATAATTTATATGATCTTTTAGCACATTTTTGTGTTCCGCATTCCACGCCTAATTAGTTAATACTCAGACTATGCGCTATTTTAATTTCTATCTTGCAGATACCGAATAGATATTAGTCAGAATTCCTTTATAGTACATACGTCTTTATTTTTAAGGCTTAGCTGCCTATCCTTATAACTTAATTTTGGATTATTTTTAAACAAATTTTGAATAGCTGTTTAAGTAAATTAACTAAATTTGCAATGTGATATCTAGAAAACTAATGCCTCATGTAAAGAAACCTTTTATATTGCATATTTATCTCAGTTTTTAAGATGTAAATATAAAACATCTATCAGAAATTTCGATTCCTTAGGAAATATTTAAGTTCAAAGATTTTATTGCAAACCCAAAATAATTTCCCAAAATGTTGACGTAAAGCTATAACAATTTTAGTTCATTGCAATAAATGTACATTAGCAATTCTTGCATAAATTTATGTGTCAAAGTTGAATTTGCAACTAAGCACATTATTCTGTACTGTGTATTGATGTCGTATGACTTTCAATTCTTATGCAATATATGTTTATATTCACGTTCTTTTTAACAAAAGTTAGAAACTAAACAGATGCATATATTCGATTACACGTATTATCGATAAGCATGTGTTTTGGTCTAAATTCTCCTCCGGCCTATTAAGAAACTGTAACTGTTACTTGGTCGTACCACAGCTGAAACCGCTGACTCAGTAGCTCATTTTCAGCCCTCCTCCCATTTTCCTCACACCGTTTGTCTTTTTTTTTTTTGAGACACTCGTACCAGACAAAGCACCAATATATACAAATGTATTTTTCCCCCTGTTTCGGTTGCAACGTATAATAAAAGGCGACTTGTAATTTGATTGAGCTGCAATAAAAATTTGTCAGCCCAGCAATAAAGAGGGGGAGGGGGTGAGAAAGACAGGGGAGCGGGGAGAAGAGAAGAGAGAGATATTTCCTATTGGAGCATATAATCATATGTTTTTATTTTCCTCTAGTTTTATGATTTATAATGCAACGTCTCGAAATGTTTATAACAAATGTGCTCCCTTGTCCCCCTTTTGAATTCAACAAGTGATTGATGACGCCCAGAACCAATGATCATCTTGAGAGTGAGAGCTGTGCATTTAGATATGTACGCACATGTATAGACAACAATACACATACATATGTAGACCAAAAACCCCTCAGACAAGAGCACGCCACGGTGTCGAATTACACAATACGCATTTGCCGGGCGGCTACTTACGACTACTTATGCATGTACGGGGAAAAGACTGATTACACTGCAAGAAGAGATGAGTTAGCGTTAGCAAATAGCACTCATAAATCGTTAGACGAATGATGAATGTGCCAAAAGTTAAATAAATGAACTCTTGAGCATAGTATTATATTGCAATATAAAATATAAAAAATAAAACGTAAAAGAATAATCTAAATTATCTTTATGATAGCAATTTAACCTGTTGCTAAGTTATATTTAAAAAAGTTAAAGAACAGACTAAATTTAAGGTGAACATACCCGAATGGAAAAAGTGTATTTAATAATAAAATATATCAACTTCAAGTACCCTTTGACATGTTCTATTTGTGAACAAAGTATTCTAAAGAAATGTTGTAAAAATATTCCAAAAACTGAGAAAGCAAACTAAAGTTAACGTGATCATACCTTAGAACTCTTATGCAATAGATTCTGGTACAGGTATGGTATTGTACCTAGGATTAAAATAAAGATTAAAGTCAGTTTTTTGTAAGATAAAATATACTAAAATTGCAAAGAAGAAACTAAGGTATACCATACTTAAGATCTGTTATACAATACAATAGAAATGATTGAAATTATATTATATAAAAGAAACAGCTGTGTCTGCAGGCAATTGATAAGTATCAAAGTTGAAATAACAACATTCTTAGCATGTAAGAAGATCCTTTTCAACTGCAACTGTACCTTTTGAGTGTTAGCATTCTCCAAGTGTAGTTTCTACCAGCTGTAACCACATACTCACACACACTCACACACAATCCCTTGTCCCTGGGACAACTTGGAATGCATCTGTTCCGGCAAAAACTGACGTTGATGACGCTGCTGATGACGGCGAGGATGACGCTTATCTTGATCTCATAATCAGACAGCAAGAGAGAGAGGGGGAACAGAAGAGGAAGAGAGAGATGGCAAATGACGTGTAGAGTATCTACTTAGTTGGTTGTGAGTACTGAGCAATAAGAGTCGCATTGAAATGAAGGGAACGCGCGTCATTTTACCATTTTCTCTCTCTCTGTCGTTGATTCTTTTTAGGGCTCGGCTCGTCTGGCATTGTTTGAGCAAGTGGCAAGTGGCAGGTGCAACACGCAGCCGGTGTCCCCTTTTGTTGTCCATGTGTGCGTGCGTGTGTGTGCAGATACGTATCCTTAAGATACTTCTTATACATTATGCATTTTAACCCTAAAAACCTTGCCCCGATTTGCCGTTGTTGTTGTTGTTGTTGTTGCTGCTGTTGCTGGACACGCGTCGTTTACCACCTGCACGCGTCGTGCAACAGAAGCAACTTTAGACCCCGAACCCAAAACCAAACCCGAATTCGAACCCGATTCCGATTCCGATTGTTGAAACTAAAGATTGCGCTGCAGATTTCTTTTTCTTCTTCTTCTCTTTATTCCTCCTTCTTTTGTGTTTTTTTTTTTTGGATTTGGTTCTTAAAGCAGCGACAGATGTTTTTCCTAAGGGTCGTTCGTCTCGACAGTCGCGTGTTGCTTTAATGGGTTTCCTTGTTGTTGTCTGTTTTAGTGCCCCTACAACATTGTTGTGTTATACTTGGCTTGAGTATGGGATTTGCCAAAAAATAAATAAAACATCAAGAGCTACATTTACATACAACACTCTTAAAAGCAGCTGCGTCTTGAAAATCAATCCACAAAACTTTTAATTTTTAATTTTTAACATAATTAAATTTGTGTTTAATTTACACTTATATATTATTTATCATCTAAAAATGGTCAGTAATAAACAGATTTTTATCGAATTATACGATTGCAATTAATCCTAAATTCTGTATAGAATTATTCTACAAACACTTTTTGCACTTTTTTAGATGATGTACAAATTCGAGTTATAAAGTATGTGATATGATTTAATATAGTTATCCAAATTCAAATGAAATCCATAGAATTTTCAAGGTAAAAGATTATGGCAAATTGCATCACAGGAAAAATATATATTTTTTCTGTGTAATTGTTTATATGCTAAATGATATTTTAATGTGAGAGTATTTTAATAGTACCTTCAACAATAGATTGACTAGTTGAAACTTAATATCAAGTAATTAGAAAATCCGGTTTCCAATTCCGCAAAACTTTCAATTGATTTTCCTATGAAGCAAACAGAAATTAATATTGCAATTTCTTAAAATTATACAGAAAAAAAAAGATTTATTTATATTAAAGCTGAGTAATATAATAGATTGTATTAAGTTGAAAATAGATTATTTATGGAATGTTGTAGATGAGACTTGTGTATTTATAAATTTCCAGCTGCTTTTGCGATGCGTGACAAACAAGCGGAGTATGCGAAAGCAACTTGTCAATGGTTTCCATTTCTTGAGATTACTTGGAACGCGTCTTGAGCCATTTTAAAGGCTGTTCTTCTTGTTGTTGTGGTGATTAGGAAACAGCGTACTTGGCCTGCTTGACAATTAAGCTGCTTAACGAAGCAGCAACAAACAAAAAAAAACTCAGCTCACATCATGAATTTAAGTTTAAATTTGAATAAAGTCCGTTTTGAGCGACGACAAATTTGCAAAAGAAGAGGAAAAAAACAGAAGAAGTGGATAACATAAAATCAAATATATATAAATTGAGCAGAGGACTCGCTGTATAAGGCAACTTGTGTGCGGTGCCATTAAAAAGACCAGCCAAATATTTAATTTAATGTATTAATTTAGTTCTTTTTTTTTTTCTATTTTTTTGGTTAGGGGCTTTGCACACGCACAAAATTTTTGGCGCTGTTTTTTTTGGTTCGTTTGTGTTGCTGTTGTTATTGTTATTTTTATTAATTGACTACGGAAGTTGCTGTAAATGTCCACAAACATGAAAATATTTGTATACTTTTTATTATTATATTTTATATGGAGAGGAAATAGAGTCGACTTGTCTGACGGCGCCTTAACAAGCAGAATAACCCCTCCCACACGCCCAGATCCCTGCTTCCAACATTTGAATAGCAAAAAAAAACTGTTTTTGGTGGGAAAAGTAAAATTTTCCAATAATAAAAAAATGGTTGATAGCGGTTGTTTTTTTTTTTTTCATATTTTATTAATTTTCAATAATATTTAGCTTCCTCTCATGATAACCCTTATCGTATCCACTCAAAAGTAAACAAGCACGATATGAAAAACTCCATAATACTTCGATTCGCTAAGATGTAGGCTTATAATTTGGAGTCCAAATACTTTTGTAGTGTTTAGAGATTTCATTTTAATATAAATCTCAAAATTTAACTAAACTTGGTTCCATTAAATTTTGCAAAAATATTTAATTTACAAAACAAATTGGTGGAGTTTATCGAATTTTGGCGCCGTCAGGCTTTGAATAGCTTTGGAAAAAATCGTATTTGGGAATCGTATCTGAACAGTCGATTAAATTTGCATGATATATCTTAACTTTTTACTTTTATAATTTTTTGAGAAACCCGAAAGAAAAGCAAAACACTTTTAATAAATACAAAACTACCCGAATTTTAATTTTTAAAAAAGCTAGATTTGGCGGAAAAAAGCTGCTTTGGCAACACTGTTGCCTACATATTTATTCCCTCTGGTCTAATAATGCCTCCAACTCCAACACAATGACGTCATTTTGGATAAACAGCTTTGCACGCTCGTTAGTTAAGTGTTGTTGTAGTAGTTGTTGTTGTTTTTAGTTTGCTTGCTTAGTTAATGACAGCTTTTACTTAGTTGATGATTATTATTTATACGGTAAACTAAAAGTAAAAGTAATTACAGTTGGCATTACGATGTGGCAGCTGTTGTTGTTGCTGCTGCTGCTGCTGCCGCTTACTTGCAACATGCTGCCAATTAGCTAAAAGTAAAAACCACCTGCCACACACACATACACCCACTTGCCACACACCCACACCCGCACACAAACTTGCCACATTTGGAGGTCACTTGGTCACTTGGGTGCGCGCTTAAAAAACCATGACAATGCGATGATCTTGTAACATGCAACAACTAAACAATTGTACGGGTCAGGATTGTGAGTGAAAGAGATAGATAGATTGAGAGAGAAAGAGAAAGTGAGTGAGTTGAAGCTATCCCAGCTAATTATGCCACAAATGGGGTCAGTTCCTAATGGCAGCTTAGATTCCCGCTTAAAGCGACAGCAATTGAGCAATAGAATCGACAGCGTGGCATGCGGCATGTGGCATAAAGTATTTAACTCAACATGTTTTCTTGAAAGTGAGCTCATTATTTTACTATTTTTATTAAGTTATTAAACGGCAGCTGTGACGTTTAATAAAACTCAAATGTTTATTACTCCGTAAAAAATGCACATTTTAAAATAACATAATAATTTTATAAATAGAAAATATGAATTTGCTTAAATATTGTCAGCTTTGACGATCAATAAATAACAATTTATAAATAAAAGTTGGAATTAATTAGAAAAAATTAAATGAAAATGTAGCATTCAATATTAAAATTATCCATCAAAATGTATTAAAATTAAATATAAAAAAAAATGCAAAAATTCTGGAAAATGAATTCATTAAAACTAAAATAAAAATGTTACAAAATGAATAAAATGTACTCTTAAAACTGAGTTTAAGGTCAATGAGGATAAAACGAATGCAATATAAGGAAATGAGACAAAAGAGAGGGAGTTAAATAGGAGCGGGGACAAATAACTTATAAGCTGTGATAAGTGAAGGTCGCGTCTCTCTCTCTCTCTCTCCCTCTCTCTCCCTCTCTCTCTTTCCAGCTCTTTCAAGTGTGATGATATTCAGAAAACTTTAGCACATTTACTTAATCGCATTGTGACCAATCTATAATCAACTTAGTTGTGGCAATAATTAGTCTGCCATAGAATATGTGACTTTTCAAATCACGACCAAGGTGAACAACGGGCCAAAATGGTGACAAGCGAACCAAATGGAAGAATTAAAAGTAATGATCATTAACTACAAAGTTAACATGGATTACAATAACAATAAACAAATCTAAATGCAAGTGGAGATATATAAATTTATTAACATTTAGAGGCTTAAATCTCTTTGACTTTCTCTGTGAGACAAGATAACTCGCCAATGGACCAAAGTGCATTATTATTATCATCATTGTTGTAGTAGTAGCTGTTGTTGTTATTGTTATTGACACTTGGCTGCGAGACGTTGAAAGAATCGAAAGAGTAAACGAACAACAACACGATCTACGATCCACGATCGTAACAACTAACTATGCAAATAGCACGTCGTAAACTAACAAGAGAATGGTGTACAAAAAAAAAAAAAAAAAAAAAAGTGGTACTCGTACTACGCACAACCTCAATATATCAATGTGTGTGGCACGCTAGGACAGTCATACCCTGTACAGTGGTTTACGATGGGGTATACACATTTATACTATAGCCTTGATTGCGATGGAAAAATATATATTTCATGTTCATGTTCATATCTAAAACTCAAACTCATGACATACCTTTTTAAGAAGATTCCCTTAAAAAAAAAGAATTTTTATTTATATATATCAACTTTATTAATGTTGTGTTATATAGGTAATGTCTAGAAAGTTTCGAGATGTTTTTCACTGCATAAATTACTTAGTTTTTGAGTCTTTACTGTCTAGGGTAACTGTTAGTCGTGCCTTAACTTTGACTTATTGTAGTTAATGTTATTCTATTTGTCAATGCAACTCAATTAGAATTGCTGTTTGTTGTTGTTGTTGTAGCAGCTGCTGTCATTGAACTCTCGACAAACGCAGGGTCGTCATTTTGTTGGGTTACTGTGTATAGAGCGAGGGGTTGGGGGTGGGCCTGTTGGGAACCCATTCGAAATTGAAGTTGGATAATGGCAATAGTCAAAGCAAATGCCACTAAAATATACATACACAACAAACACAACAAGCACACACACTCGGTTTATAGCACTTGAACCCATAAATCAACGCATTCGACCAACCAACTGATGCATTGTTTGGTTGGCGACCTCATCATCTAATCCTCCCCTCTCTCCCTCCCTCTCTTCCCCTCTTCATTCCACTGCCTTCCCCTCTCTCCATTGAGCGCCCCACTTATAGGCTTATCCCCATTTTATTTTGTTTTGTTTCATGCGTCCCTGACAGTTATCAACTGCGCTGCTTGCAGCTCTGCTTCTGCCTCTGCACAGTGGTAGAAACGGCTAGATTTGCTTATATTAGTGATGCACAAAATACTGTCGAACTTCCCTAACTCGAATTCTCTCTAACTCGAACAAAATCGAGTGGCAATAGCAAGCAAATTTCATACAATTCTGCTTCCCTAACTCAAAGTCTCCCTAACTCGAACTTTTTTCTCGGATAATGGTGATTCAAGTTGGGGAAGTTCGACTGTACATGCAAATTGACAGCTTGATGTTTGCGAAATTGATTTTCAAGTACTTTAACTCAATTCTTAATTAGAATTTTATTTATTTAATTAACATCCTAGTGCTACAAGTTATAAGGAACTTATGATTATTGCACTAGGCACAACATAATACAATAGATTAAATTCTATGATTAGTATTACAATTATTATAAAATAACTTTAATTTGATTTGAACAATTCGATTTCAATTTAATAATTTTAATATTACTTGCTTTTGAACTATTTTTTAATTCGATTGTTTAAGTGCATAGAAAGTTTGGTTTTAAAAAGGGGTGCGATGTATGTATGTACATCGCTAGCTTATATTAATTAAAATAAATTCTTCTAATTTCGTCTAAGCCTATTTTTTCTAATCTAATGAATTTAATTAAATTTTTTTTTAAAATTGTTAAGAATAAAATACAAATTTTAAAAAATCAAATAAAACGAAGATTGATTTACTTATTACTATAATAAGTTCCATAAAAATGCAGCATAGGCAAAACAGATAGACTATGTCTTTGTTATATTAATTATATTAATTATTGCCAGCTAAACTAGCTATTTTTCCCACTGTGCGCTGCCCTTCGTGGTGCAATGCGCATTGTGTTCGCGCAGAGATGACTGATGTGACAGACGAGGCAAACATAGAAAAAGATGCGAGTCTGTGAGAGAGAAAGAGATGGAGATGGAGAGTGTCGGTCAGACTTGACATCGTCAGCAAGTGCCAATTACCGTTAAGCCTCCAAAAATCGTTTGTGACTCATTCGAGCGTTGAAAGCCGCCAAGTAACTCTCGAATGTCAGTTTAGCAAGTTTACCTGTAGTTGTTACCTGTCGTTGCCTGTTAAACCAATCAAGCTCGAAAGCCGCCGTAAAAAGCAATAACATTGACTGCAGTCTGTCTACCTCTCCATCTCCCCTCTCTCTCTTCTCTCTGAGTGTGTGTAACCCGTCAATTAGACAAAGTTGAAGTTCAAGTGAAAAAGCAGCTTGAGGAAATCATCGTAGCCCTCACTATGTTTCCATGTCGATGTTGTTGTTGTTGTCTAGAAACACAAGTTTATAGACTGTCGTAACGGAAAATATTTGAAGGGAGTTCTTTTACGCACTTTTAGCACTGCTTTCAAGTGATGAAAAGCGCTAAAGTCGGAATAGCTATTGACCAAGTTGACCCATTTTCTTTTAGGACTATTTTTACTTCTGGACTTAAGTGCAACTAATTAAAGAATCCCAACGGTCGAAGAGAGTTGCCACATTTCTCAACCAACATGTTGAAAAACTTCATGATACGAATTTATAGTTTTTGTAGAATTGACATCAAGTTATACGATAAAGAAATTTTTCTAAAATAATTTATTTTTAAAACTAGATAGATTTATGCCAAAAAAAAAAATATATAAATTTAATCAGGATGATTTTTTCTATTCTAAGATTAGAAACATTTTTTTCAATAAGATCGAAAATTTCAATTTTTGAAAAAATATATTTTTGTTAATGTTGTACAGTGTGTAGTGCGGAATACAATGAAAGGTGGCAACGCTGACAATTATTAACCATAGGTTATTGTAGCTTAAAAACTATTTTCAAATAAGCTGACTAAATTTTGGAACTTTATTAATGTTATTTTAGCTTGATCTGATCTTTAGCTGATATTTTATTAATATATTTATTTGTTTTCCTATTTGAATTATATCATATCTAATAACTGGGTTACTTAGTATTCAAAATAGTCTTATCTTCTGTTTTTTTGCCAAATAAGAAAAATTTTTAAAATAGAGCCAAGATTTTCTTTTACATGTTGAGATTTTCTGTTATAAATTGATCTTGTGTTTTTTGCTTTCTTATCTTTTTTCTGACTGGAAAGTTACAAGTGCATAAATATTATAATATTTTCAACGCTGTTTTTATTGTTATTGTTATTGGTACGTGTTGAAAGTCTGTAGCTCCTTTTTCTACTTCAACGACTTCCTCTCTCTTTAGACGCTGGCAGTCGGCCAGTTGTTGTTGTTGTTGTTGTTAGTACGTGACTTATGCATTGGAGAATTACTTAACACTGACAACTGACAACAACAGCAACTGCAGTGACTAAAGCGACAACTTTGAGGCGATAAAAAGCGTTCAACTATCAGCAGTAACAACAGCTGGAATAATGCCAATCAACTGGGCAATAGAAGGGGCTAATAACTAGGAAGGGGTTAAGAGTAGGGGGGCAATAGCAGCTGCTGTAGTTGATGGAGGAAGATGGAATGGGGAATAGGGGGGAGGCGAAGAGACTAGGGATTGATTACATTTTGCAAATGTTGCTGTCGCTGTTGCTGTTGCTACGGCGGCTGCAACGGAAATGCGCAACGTGTTTGAAGCTTCAAACTCTCGATTCGAATTCGATTCGAAACCGATTCAAAGTCTCGCAGTCGACGTCGAAGTTAAATCGTTAATGCAGCTGCGATTGAGCGGCGATCGAGGTCTGACTTTAGACCACTGAGCACGTACCAAAAGCGAGCTTTGATTATGAAAACGACGTTCCGGACTTGGGGAAGGTAGAGGGAAGGGGCAGTGACAGGGGTAGGGGCTATTTAAGTACTTGGTTGATTTAATGCATAGCCCGCGTCAAGATGCATTTCCCTTTCATTTGAATAAATGATTTGCTCCAATGCTTGACTGAATAATGAACCAATTTTGAATCAAGCTAGTAACGAATCGAATTGAAATGTAATGATTAAAAGAGAGAAAGGAGAAAAAAAGAGTAGGAGAAGATAAGCAGAGTGGGGAAGAGTATAGAAGAGCGAAAAGATAAACTGTGAGCAGTGCTGCCAGATGTTCAGCGCCCGTATAAGCTAGATTTTGAGTAAAATAAGCTACAAATAAAATGCAAAGAAAAATACAAGAAAAAATAAAAATCATTAGTTTTTTGTTGAAATTAAATTACTTAACATATCATCGATTTCATTATTCTCTT
This sequence comes from Drosophila recens, assembly GCA_037043495.1. Lineage (NCBI taxonomy): Eukaryota > Metazoa > Arthropoda > Insecta > Diptera > Drosophilidae > Drosophila > Drosophila recens. Next base: position 256,948 of record JBAMBJ010001194.1, on the reverse strand, counting down.
CCTCACTTAAATATTTATCTTATTTTTTGAATAAGACCTAAAATATTTTTGTGATTGGACTATTGATCCCATTGATGATAAATGAATGTTTTTTGGATTCCGCATGCTGCCTAATATCAAAAACTTTTTCTACTATTATAGATTTGACATCATCAATTAGAAAACAAATTCCCGATCCCTTGAATAAATTTCACGGTACAATCAGCATAAAAGAACAAGCTCCCATAATTTTATGCCCTGAAACACTTTAAAATTTTATAAAATATTTCGTTGATGTCAATAAATTGCATTTATTGCTAGAAAATGCCATATGAAATTTAAAATATGCTAGATCTATAGCTATAAGCTATTTTCAAATTTTATAAGCTATTCCATTTTCAAATATGCAGCACTGACTGGGAGGGAGGAAAGAAATAGAGAGGGGAGATAATAGGATAGGCTAAGCCGATAGGCTAAGAGAAGAAAGGAGAGAATAGGAGGGGATCGAGTCGTTATATCGTAAAACATTTATCGAGCTAAATAACTTAAGAATCGCTTCCGCGAAAATCGAGTTGTTGATATTGCTATGTATTTTTATATCACTACTTTTAACTAAAAATAAATTAACAAATCTTTATCAACTATAATCAGAATGAACTATCAAAGCTTAAACCCACTTTCAGGCTGTACCACGACGCTGAACCAGTTCAGAGTGTCTTTTAATCTAAGTTCTTTAATCTAAGCGTAACTTTGACCAAGACTTTTTTCTGATAAACTCCTCCTTTGTTGTTTGCTTTACAGATTAGCCAGCTAGCTAGCCAGGGGATCATCGTTGGCGGCATTGCCAGCGAAGGATCGGAGGCAGCACGTGGAGGAGGAAGTGGTGGAGCAGGTGCAAGTCCACAGCACAAATTGCTGGGCATTGGGGATAATCTAAACGGCGCTGGCGCCGTCAAACTGCGAAAGCAGCAGCAGAGTGAAAGGCAGACGACGACGGACGCCACCAAAACGCACGCCTCGTATCGCATCTCCATGGCCAATCTGGAGGATACACAAGAGTCCGAACTCGATCTGATACTCGGCGAGCTGAGCTTGCTCGAGCAACAGATTACCTATGTGGAGGCGAGTTTTTTGCCCGCCGGCGGATCAGGAGTTGGTGGTGCAACACCAACAGCTGGAACAACAGCAACATCGACACCGCCTGCACCACCAGGATTGGCATCCATATCGGCGGCCTCATCGCGCACACATTCACGCACAAACAGCAGCATCTCGAATGACGTGAGCACGGCGTCCTCATCCTCGGGCATCTCGGAGAATGGCAATGGACATGGCCATAGTCTGGGCATGTCTATGAATCATGGTGGCAACGGTGGCCTTGGCGGTGGTGGTTCAGTTGGTGGTGGCCACATGACAATGGGCATTACGCTGGGCGTGGTGACGCCTCGCGAGCCGCGCACTGAATCGCCCGACAATGATTCGGCATTTAGTGACACCGTCTCCCTGTTGTCCAGCGAGTCTTCAGCATCGTCCAACACCTCAACACAACAGCAGCAACAGCAACAGCTGCAGCAGCAGCAACAATTGCAACAGAAATTGCAACTGCAACAACAGTTGCAACTGCATCATCAACATCAACATCAACACCAGCATCATAATCATCATAATTATAATCATCAGTCGGTGCTGCATGCCACATCTGGTGGTGGTGCTAATGGTGGTAGTGGTGGCATCTCCAAGGCAGCCAAAATTCAGCTGGCATTGCACAAACTGGAAAGTGCCTCGATCCGTCGACTGTTTGTCAAGGCCTTCACCGCCGATGGCGCCTCCAAGTCGCTGCTGGTGGACGAGCGGATGGGCTGTGGCCACGTGACACGCCTCCTGGCCGACAAGAATCATGTCCAGATGCAGCCAACGTGGGCGCTCATCGAACACTTGGCCGATCTGCAAATGGGTGAGTTGAATTGGAGAGTTGAATTAATGTATATAATTGATGAAATATACAAAAAACTGAAGAGAATGATTTTGAAAAATGCTAAAATTGAAATTAAAATTATTTGTTACGTTATATACAACACTAAAATTAAAAATTAAATGCAAAAGTAAAAAAAATACTGCTACTCCAAAAATACTTAAATCTTCGAATAGTTTTAAAAATATCAGATTGGTCATTGAAAATGAGCAAACAAGGTTCTGATATATTTTTTATTTTTTTCTTATTTTTTTTTGGAAAATCAAATTAAACTAAAATAACGCTATTTTTTAAGTTTTGTAAGTTTAACACAGAATGAAAATTGGCACGTAATTAGAAAAAAGAAAAACTACAAAATATGTAATAATAATAGTATCAAAAATATCAAAATGTCTAATAAAAATTTGTAGAAAAATTTTTTTTTAAAATTTTTTTAACTTATTTTTAATATCTTTTTTTTTTGTTTTATTTTATTTTTGTTTTATTTAATTTATTTTTTTTTATTTTTATTTTTATTTTTATTTTTTTTTGGTATGACTATAACATAGTCTTACTTCATTTTAAACGTTAGAATTATTTTTTTTGTCGGGTAAAAATTTCAAAATAATTTTTCGTATTTTAGCATTTTTTGTATGGAAAAAATAAGTTTTTATATTTTATTTTATTCGGTAATTTATTTGTATATCCTTCAATTTTTAATTTAAGTTTAATTTATCAATAGATTCAAGTAAATCAATTGTATTTTTATAAATATTATAAATGAAATGATAATGATCTCTCGCCTTTTTAGAACGCCTCTTTGAAGATCACGAGCTGCTGGTGGACAATCTGATGACCTGGAACTCGGATGCGGGCAATCGCGTGCTGTTCCAACAACGACCCGACAAAGTGGCGCTGTTCGCCAAGCCGGAACTGTATCTGCCGGGACCACAGATGGCGCCCGGGTGCCAGCACGACGACCAGACGCGTCACATGCTGCTCGAGGAGTTCTTCGAGACGCACGCGCAGCTGCAGCTCGACGGTCCGCTCTACATGAAGGCGGATCCCAAAAAGGGCTGGAAGCGACATCATTTCGTGCTGCGCTCGTCGGGTCTCTATTACTTCCCCAAGGAGAAGACGAAGAACACGCGGGATTTGGTCTGTCTGACACTGTTCAGTGGCCACAATGTCTATGCGGGCATCGGTTGGCGCAAGAAATGGAAATCACCAACGGATCACACCTTTGGCTTCAAGGCGGCGGCGGATTCATCGCTGGGCAAATCCTGCCGATCCCTGAAGATGCTCTGTGCCGAGGATGGGGCAACCTTGGATCGTTGGCTGACGGCCATACGCATCTGTAAATATGGCAAACAATTGTGGCACAATCACAAGCTGCTCATGGATGAAATTTGTGGTGGATCGGGATTGGGAAGTGCAAGTGTTGGTGGCAGCTTTGTTGCCTCGATGCGCAGCGAGTCCATCAGCAGCATCTCGTCGGCGGTGCCATCGCAATGCGGCAGCGTCTCTTCGGCCATCAGCAGCATGTCCAACTCGAGTGGCCGCATCTCGCGCGCCTCCAGCTCCAGTTCCAGCGGCTGTCTCTCCGACGAGAACAACGCCTTCGACTCGGAATTCACCACGGGCACGATCAAGCGCAAGCCATCGATGAAACCCAATCTGCCGCTGACCACCATGACGCGCCAGCTCAAGGAGGTGGGTGAGATCACAACGGGTCCCGTGGCCGTGGCCACAGCATCTTCGGCAGTTGCGGGCTGCGATTCCTCGGCGGCGGCGTCACCGGAACGCAGCGGGACCTTGACGCGTCGTCACAGTCGCCGCAAGTCGCAGGAGAGCAACGGCAGCAGCGGCGGCACGCTCAAGCGTCGTCCTGTGCCGGTGCCTGTGCCCGTCAAGCGTGAGGTGGCCGTTGCCGCCTCCTCCAATGATGGCGGTGGCTCCTCCTCGTCCAGCAACTCGACACCGACGCCCACGCCCAGCATTTGTGCCAAGCCGCCGCTGGGAATCCCTGGACTCCCTGGATTGAACGATGCCAGCGAGCTGATGTGTTCCTCGACGCTGTCGCTGGACTCGTTGCCACCGCCGCCGCCGCCGCCCGCGCTGCACGCCGACGACCAGGATGTCTATGGCTCGCAATTGTCGCTGGCCTCGCTGCCGCCGCCGCCGCCGCCCGAGGAGGTAATGATGACCTATGCGACGGAGCCCACAACTCCTCTGACGCCCACGCCCATGTCCATGAGTCTGGGAATGGGAGTGGGAGTGGGAATGGGAGTAGGAGTGGCCATGTCCAACAGCAATGGCACCTTGCCGCCAGCGGTGCCGGCCAAGCCCATCAAGCCGGCGGTGAAGCAGTCACTGAAGGCAGCGCCGCCCTACAAAGCACCACCAGATTATGTGGGTCCAGCAGCGGGAGTGGGATCAGGAGTGGCGCCACCAGCGGCGACGCCAGCGCCAGCGCCAGTCCAGAAGAAGGTCTCGTTTGCGGATTCGCCCGTGTTGTTGCGTCGCAAAATGTGCTCCCCGGAGCCACAGTTGCCGCAACGCTCGCCGAGCACAACACTCAGTTCCAACTCCAACTCCAGCTGCAACTATCAGCCACAACCGATTTACTCGCCTGGTCCATTGCTGCCGCCGCGGAGCGACTTGTCGCGTTTGTCCGGCTGCAGTCAGAATGGCAGCGATGTGCTGACCACCTCCCCAAAGCGTCTCCAGGAATCGGCGTCGAATCCGCCGCGCGATTTCCTCAAGGATCTGCAGCGTGTGATGCGCAAAAAGTGGCAGGTGGCACAGAAGTGCAAACTGGAGCCGGCAACGACGCCGCACGAGGTGCTCGGCTTTCGGGACTTCAACAACGATGACCTGCTGGCCGCCCACAATCTCAACTCGGGCGCGAACTCATCGCACTATTATCGGGAGACGGCAAACGTCAGTCACTGGGTGCAGGAGCACTGCGAGTATGCGCACAACGAGTACGCGCTCTACGAGAATGTCCACGCCCAGACCAATGGAGCTGCTGTCCCAGCGACAACAACAACTACTGATGGTGTTGGTGCTGGTGGTGTTCCTCCTCCAGTGCCACCGCCAGCTGCTGTGGCAGATGCAACCGCTGCACTGCGCAAAAAGCGTCCACCGCCGCCGCCGCCCAAACGCAGCGATTCAACGCATCTGACGCATCGTGTCTAAGATGATTCGCAGATGCATCTTTGGCCAGCAGTGAGTAGCATCAATTGATTAATTCAGCAATGGACACAATGTGGCTAAATTTAACTTTAGCCAGGGTTTAGAACCGAAACAGTTTCAGTCACGGTTTCGGTTATGTTCGCATTTAGGTTTTCGGTTATTGGTTACAAAAAATCTTTGAATACAGGTTTCGTCACGGTGAACCGGTTTTTGTATGTTTCGGTTTGGAAATACCAATATGGTTTCGGCTCACAAAAAAAAAAATTCTTTTTAAAAATATAATTATATTAATAATATAATAGTAATAATTAAAAGGCGTTACTTTCTCAATGTTACATTTTAACAATTTTAATATTTGAAAACTCGATCATGAATATCACAAATAAAAATACAAATTTAAGCATAAGAAAATAAAAAATCAAAATTAGAAATAAAAAATAAAATCAAAAATAAAATACACCAAGATTTATGAGTCGGAAAAAATCGAGACAGTTCAAAATTTTTCTTTTTTAATTAATTTTTACTGTTTTTTTAATTTTTATAAAACATGCTTTAAAAATTGTAATTGAAAGTTAACTCTTATTTGCAGTTTTTAAAATTACAAATAAAAATAAAACTTTTTTTCAATTTTTAATATGTATTATAAAAATTGAAAATAAAAATTGAAAAAAAGGTTTTCTTAGCTTTTGGATGCATGAAAAACCGAAATTAACCCTTATAAATGAAACGGTTACTAAACGGTTATTTCGAGTTTAGGGTTTCGGTCAAATGAAAATTTTTTCTTTCGGTTACGGTTTCAGTTACGGTTGTAAATTTCAATTGGTTTTCACCGGTTAAAGGTTACGGTTTAGGTTAGAATTTTAATCCCTGGTTTTAGCAAATTGGCGCCTGCATGTCGGCTTCTTGTTCGTCGACAGAGCCACAAATTGAGCTCAACTGTCCATTCCTGAATTAAATAAACATTGAATCAATCAATAACACTAAATTTTTCCTTGCAGAACACAACACGCTCTCTCTTTTCTGTATCTCCCTCGACGGACGGATGTCTCGACGAAACAAAACGAATATCGTAGGAAAATAAAATGGAAATGTTGGAAATGGAAGTGGAAATAAAAAACACATCCTCCGCATTCACAATTTCTACATGTCTAAACTTAAGTGCAAAATAGAAGAAATCCACAACAAATTCCTATCTAAGAGCAAAAAAACAAACCCAAAATTTTAGATTGTAAGGCATAGGCGTGACCACGCCCACTTCTCAAGTATTATATCAGTGCAGTTTGTTTTTATTTTTTGATCTTTTATAAATTGTAAGCGGCAAATATTTTTTTTTTTGTATTTTTATTTTTTTGTACAATTAAACTATTATATGCGAGTGTACATACACCGCTGTGCAGTTAAATAGATGCAAAACAACTAAATTTATGATGCTAGCATTTGTTATGATTTGATTAGAACCATTTTTAAAATTATAAAACAATTTTATCCTAAATTTGATTACACGCATTTTTTAATTCTATTGAAATTTTAAAACAATTTTAAGAACAATTTGTATTGAATTGACGTTTTTATTATAAAAAAGTTGCTTATGTTAGCAAAATTTAAATTCATTTTAAGACTTATGTATATAATCAACTTTTTTATTAGACATTTCATTAATTAAATTACTTATCGAATAACAAAAATTCTAATTGGCTTTTGAGAGTGAATTTTAATTGATTTGATTATTCTTTTTTAGAATAATTATTTTTAAATCATAGTAATCAGCTAGCCTAAAAATATAAGCTTTGTTTTATATACAATTGATCTATCTATTGAAATGCACAGCAGAGTATGTTTTTATATTTGCATAAAGATAGTTATGTATATTTCCTTTATATTGTTATTTTTTTTTATTATTTTAATGTTACAATTTACAATTCAACATTTGCCGCACACAATTCGAATATTTCGTGTATTTTCAATTGATTGCAATTACAAATTTTCGAAAAATTAATAAACTTAAGCTAAATTATAGATTATAAGAACGAGCCACAATATTTTGTTTTTGTATTATATAAATATAATTACAACAACTATTTTTAAAACTAGTATTTGTTTTTAATTTGAAAATGATTATTCGTTTTTTTTTGTTTTTTTTTTTAAATCGTAGTTAACAATTATTTGTAATGCGGCGCATGAAATGCGCCAGCTAAAAAGCATAAAAATGAGGATAAAACTACGTTGCAAGCAAGCCTTATACAATTATTAATCAATTAATGCATCTTACATAATGAATAATGAATAACTATAATTAAGTCAATACACAACTATGTAAACTAAGTGCATATATACATATTTACATATATAAGTCATATAAACACATAGAGAATGTCATTAAAATTGCTTTCGCTTTGAATTATACGCTGCCTTTATGTTTTGGAATTGTAATTGTAATTGTACTTACTGCAAATCAATACAGAGACAGCAGACGATAACTATATAGAATACCTATAGATGTGCATATTTATATACATAAATACAAGCATACATACATATATGCTTAGTTAGATATCTAAGTACTATTTGCAATGCATCTATAGCAATTCATATGCGCTAAATGGAATTTTTGTTGTCTTTCAATATATTTGATGTTTATAATTTGTTGCATATCGCTTAGCCGGCGTTCCTAATGGTTCTAACTGAATGTCCAGCAATCAGAATAGATCAGACACAGTACGAAACAGAGCCAAAATCATTTGCAATCATTGTAACTTAAAAGCTCGTAATGCATTATTGTAATTGTAACTCATTTGCCATGTTTATTTTTTCGCATATTATTGTTGTATAATTTTAAAATTCTCCTCGAACAATATCAGATCACAACATAACAGACCACATATTAAGCGCCATAACTCGAAAAAAAACAACACCTTTATGGATTTAAAGAATATACTTTTTTATATACATATATGTAGAAATATGTTATTATGTTATGTTTAAGACAATGCTTAAATTGAATCACAAATGAAACTACAGACGAATCGAATATACACATACCTATATACATTTTTATATTTGTTTTTAATCTTATTTATTTTCTAGTTTTTGTTGGCTAACTATTTGATAACTGTTCGATATTGAATCGCTTTGGGAGTGCTGTCTGCTAATTATTTGAAAATCTTAGGGAATCAAAAACTATTTATAGTGTGTGTCGAGTAAATGTTTTGACAAATTAAAAAACGCAAAATATAAATCATTTTGTGCTCGGGCTTAACTATGATAAAAATAAAAACATTTAAAATTAAACTTTTTGATAAGATCGATATTATAATCGATTTAACAAGCGATAATCCCTATGGGATTCTTATGAGGAAAGAAGTCCGAATTTGTCAAAACACAAAATCAAGAACAAAATATCTTTTTGAATAGATATAGATATATTGTTGTGTCCATGACGGACATACATACATATATAGTGCTCCGATCCGTTCGATATTAGTAACTACATTAAGATGAAACAACTGTACCAAGATCCAGATAGGATAAATATTTATCAGTATCCCCAGGATTTTCAATTTTTCTAAGGCAGTATTCCCTTTGTTTAGAATTGATTCGATGTGAACTGTTAGCTACCAATTAGGCCATTTAATGCCCGCCGTCAAATCAAAACAATGGAAAGTCTGTCCTATTTTATATCTGATATGAGCTGGATGAACTGCCTATATATATTTATACATTCATATTTGTATTGTTTGCATTAATGTTCAGATTTGTTTGCTATTATCGAATATATTTAATCAATAAATGCTATTTATGATCATCTTTTGGGTTTTATTCTTTTTTTTTATTAATTTCATCGTCATTACAAACTAAAAGTGAGTGTAGTGGGTTTAAATGTAAGTGTATGTGTGTATGCATAAATAAACTATTAAAATTGCCAATTTTAAAGCTTGCATAAAAAATGAAAACGATTATTGAATTTATATGAATACATGAAGCTATTTTTTAGATACTATTATTATTATTATTATAACTATTAAATATATAGCAACTGATAAAAATATTAATATAAATAAATAAATGCTATGCTTGATAAGAAATGTGCCATAGGCGCCAGCGTGACAGAACGAATAACAAAGCGAATGGACGTAAGAAAATGTTGGGAAGTATGCTAAATCAATGTACTACAAATTATATACATAAATACTAGCATAAGTTATAACTAATTGAATCAAAACAAACAACAAACAACAACAAATCAACTTCAATTTTATAGCTTAATATTGAGAAATGAGAACTTACATAACTAAAAACAACAGACAAATTTCAAAAACTTTAAGTATACAGAAGAATGGTATTATCGAGATTGTTGCCAGTTCAAATATCATTATCATTATTCACAATGCTAAAATTTTCTTAACAACATTTCAACAAATTTTATGGAATAAATTTGGAATTGGAAACAATAACAAATGATGAGCATTTTTTTTTAAATATTTCTAACAAATTTGTATTATACCCTTGAAGACATGAGTTTTTTTTTACTGATAAAACTGGTCTGATATTGTATTAATCGGTTATCTGAAACAACTTACTATATCAAAAGGTTGCCATAGAAAATAATCGAAGCTATAGCTGACAAACATCTGCAAGGGTTTACCATCTTTGGCCAAGGCCAAAGAAAACTTTTTTCTTTATGTAATTTTTACGCTTTTTTGTACGAAATGGAGTTTTTGATATCTTAACCTCAAAGTAAATCAAACAAAATGCAAAACGCAGCAAATCCTAAATGAAATACGATTTAAACAAAATATAAATAAAAGTAATTAAACAATACAAGTTAAATTTAAAAAAAATACAGCCACAGACAACAAAGAAGAGACTTTAACAACAAAACAGAAAAATAAAAAAAATGCATTATTAATATCTAAAAAACTAAAAAAAAAAATATTATAAATTTAACGTATGCTATAACTACAAATTTACAAAACAAAACATTACAACAATAACAAGAAGAACAAAAAAACCACTACAACTACTATAACTAATTTAAAGTAAATGAAAAGAAAGCAAATACATGAAATTTTTTGCAGGTCTATTATATAGTGAACAATGTTGCCATTTGATACGATTTTTTTCCAACAAGACATTTAATATATATACATGCATATATACCTAATATTCCGATTAAAATGGAATTTTTGTAATTTTGATAGAAACATTAAAAACATATAAAAAAAGACACAAAACATGAAAACACAAACAAGGAAAAATCTGCAAAGAAAATGTGTTGAAAACAAAACAAGCAAATGAAAAAGTAAAAGATATGAGAAATAAATGCAACAAATGCCTAAAATCCGAAAAGAATCAGTAAAAATTTGATTTTCATTTATACATTTTTTCCAGCGTTGTCATAGAAAATGAAAACAACCGGAGATGTTAGGCATGTCAATTTCTATAAGCTATCCTTATGCATATCTATATATCTATTGGACCACAGTATAATATGTATGCACCCTTTCTTTTGCTTTAACTGCTATGTAAGTCAAGTTATCACAGTAAAAAATATATTTGGAAAGGTCGTTTAAATTCCGTTTGAAAGACACAAAACTTTCCTTAACCCATTGGAAAATTTCGAATTTATGTAAATGTCACTTTTCAAAACTTTTTTCCTCGATTTTTTACCAAAAATATTTTGATGCAAAAAAACAATTAGAACCATTCTAAGAGTAACTGCAAAAGAAAATTTTCTAGCATTTCTTATAAGTTTTTGAAAACTGCAAGAAAGGCACTTTTTGCATGAAAATGGGTTAAAATGGTAATTTTTAGGACTTTCAAAAAATTATAAAAAATACTAGCAAAAATATTTTTGAAAATTTTCTGTTGCAGCTACTCTTAAAATTTTACCTTTTGCGATATCTATTTTTTCTGGGACGATTTGTGACCTCTCAAGCCCCAAAAGTCACAAAAAAAAAAACCGGATTTTTGAACTTTTTAAGGCGCTAGCTTCTGAACTACTTAGCCGATCTTAAAACTATATGAGAGAAAGTTGCAGAGGGATCAGTTACCATTAATTTGAGTGCTTGTTTTCGGTTAATTAGATCTCGTGGTATACTTTAAAATGTGGAAGCAACTTCGAAAATTCGGAAAATCATGAATATTTCGAAAACGCATTCATAAAAGAATTTTTAAGTGCGATTTTCGTGTTTAAGCCTAGTACCGACGTCAGAAAAAAGGCCTAGCGTAAGGTCAAACTCCATATAAAAAAAACGCTGGCGTAAGGTGAATAAGAAGAAGACGACATTTATCTCCGATTGTCGGTCCGCACGTCAACTAAAAACGGAGTTGCCAGATAAGGAACGCGTTATCCAGCACTGTTTGAAACAGCTGTCAAGCCAAGCGAAAAATATATTTCTTATATATTTCGGTGTCTATCTATCTCACTCTCTCACAATAAGTCAAAAGAAATGGCGGTGAAATTAACAAAAAACAGCAGATTGGAGCTTTTCGAGACAGCAGACAAATTTCTGCTGACTAACGAGGTGGAAAAGAGGCCAATATTTGCATTTTTTCATTAATTTAGAGGGAGAATCCACGTGAAAAGTTTAAAAGCGATAGGTGCACCAAATACCCGCTGTGCTTGCGTGCCATCGCATATTTCTCCTCTATTAATATAAATATACATTTTTCATTGCCTATTCTCTCCTCTTTTGTGCAAATCAGCTCTGCATGTTCATATTTAAAATAAACCGCTGCTGACGCATAGAGTTACCATTCCATTTTATGTTATTTTTCCGTGCTGCATTGGCAACTCTGGCTTTACGCTCGTCGACAGCTAAATATTGTGCATTTTCCGCCGCTAAAAATTTATCTCACGTCGGTACTAGGCTTAAGTGTGCCTAAGTCCATAAGAAAAGTACACTGAGACATGAGGAGTGAAATGGCTATAAACTAGGGCTATTCAAGTTGAGTTAATAGAACTTGGCACAGCAGGGAATATGTACATATGTATAGAAAAATATTAATTTTATCGTATTTACTTAATTTTACTTAATAATTTATTTAAACTTGTGATTCTTTTAAGTGTGTCAGAGTGTATTTGAATTTAGTTAAGTTAAACCTTAAGTTCTAGTCTAACCCGATTAAATTTATTTAAGGTTTTATTTTAATGTCATTTAGCTGAAAGGATATTATAAAATAATGACAAGATATATGATAGTTGATAGTTTTGTCCTTAAGTAAAACAACTTATTTTAAAGAGAATTTAGCAGATATAAAGAAGAAAAGTCGTTTCAGAAGCCCCTTGGCACCTGCGTCGAATTAGGCAAATTCAAAAGGCGCAACCAGCAATCAGCGAGCCCATAACAATCCAGACAGATAGGCAGAGCAGTAAATCATATTACTGCAGCCATTGCAATGGTAAGAGGCTAAGAGGAAGCAGGAGTAACCAGGACACAAATCCAGTCAAGCGCATCCCCCGCAGTCGAAGGCTGGAAACATGTGAAAAAGGGAATATATTATTTTGGAAGAGGCACGCAACATATGCAACCGAATCGAAATGTGGCATTACACATGTACATACCTACATACATACACATATACAATACTCATGCACATACCCGTATCGTGTTGTACACTGAGCGAAAAAAACAAGTATTTTGTACACATTTCAAACTTGATTTCTCACTTAGATTGACATTACCAAATTGCATTGCGTTCTTATTTGAAATACTATTCCTGAAGCTTGAAAAAGTTAGTATTCTAGTTTCGACAGTTTCAAAAGAAAATTCAAAACCTGCTAGATTTAAGTACAATTTAAACTTGAGTTTCTAATTTCCGAACTGAAATGAAAAACTTCTTAGATTAACCCATTAACGGCTAATGGGTATTTAAATACCCAAAAAAGTATTGACACTTTAAAAATTCTAGCTCGGGGCATGTGAGAGATATCGAGGCAAAATTTATTTCATAGTAAAGAGAAATAATAAAAATATAAGTATAAAATTTGAACAGTTTAGTTATCCTTGTTATACTTGTAGTTTTTACAGGTGAATATCTAGCTATTTTTCTGCATACAAAATGTTATCGAAAATAGCTGAAAAGTTTATGGAAATCGAAAAAATTAAATTTGAAGATAAAAATTTTTTTTTTATTTCTTTCAACTTCTATGGTCTTCTAGGCACACATTTCCAAATTTCGTCAAAATCGTACCAGCCGATCTATGGGCAGCCATTAATGGGTTAAGAACATGATTCTCGACTTAAGCATACTGCACTCTTCTAAACAAAATCATCTACGCTTAAGTTGAATGGGTATAATACAACACCTCACGCTTCCTAATAAAGTTGTCAAAATCATCAGCTTATGTGCTAGAAGATACTTTATTTATATATCAAGATTTGCATGCTCATTCGTACTTGTATCAAGTAATTATACCTTTTGATATCTGTAAGCGAAAGAGTATTTCATTCGAGTTCATTCAAACTGAATTTTAGTACAGATATTTTCTCTCTGTGTATCTCTCCGTGTCTCACATGCAGCGCACGCAATGCCGCCAATCATTTGCCCCGTTGGTTGAGATGTCCCCTGTTGGGCCTCAACTCGTTTTCACTTTCAATTTCACCTGACAATGGCATAAATTCGAACAATTAGCAAACATAAAAAAATAAATAAATAAATGTTGATTGCGTACTGCTATGTGAATAGGGTTAAATCATCTAATAAAAGTGTTTTGAGTTGAAATTCTGAAACTTAAGCTAAATTCTATTAAATCCTGCTCCTTTTTTAAAAACATAATATGGATTTCTTTATAAAGTTGTTTCATTTATTAAAGTTTGTTCAAAAGCAGACTAACAAAATATGAATTAGGCTGAAATAAAAGTTTGGTACCTTTCAAAAACAATTTTTAATCTAGGTTGAATTAATGATTTAAAAATGTTTCCTACAAATTTGTTGTGTTCTTTTAAAATAAAATTTTCATTTAATCTCATATTGAATTGTGATTTTGATTGATTGATCAATATTCTAGATTTTTTTTAAATGTAGCGCAACTTTTTCACATGCAAACTTTAATCTTTTGCCCACTGTGCGACGCTGTTGAGGCTGCTGTCGAGGAAGATAGCAACACACACAGTGCCGACTGCCCACACACACACACACACACAAACATACACACACACACACACAGAGAAGCCTTGCAAATTTACGCATTTTAATGTCTACGCACTGACCAACGACCAGGCGCGGACCAGACCCGAAGTCCGACGAGCAGTGGAAGTAAATGGAGTAGTAGAAGGGGAGATTGGGGAGAAGGAGGATGAAGAAAGAGAAGGCAGGATACGACAAGGATAACTGGCAACGGCAGCGACAACGACAACGTCGACGACGACGGCGGCGACTCCATAATTTTGAATTTCTTTCTCTAGGTGGACACGACGACAAGGACAACGATGAGGATGAAAATGAGGCTGAGAATGCGAATGTGAATGAAGATGAGAATGGTGAGAAGGAGGAGGAGGAGGAGAAGGAAGAAGAGGACTCCAGCTGGCCAAAAGGGTTGCTTCTGTTTGCTTTTTATTTAGCTTGGCATTTTATTTATGCTGCGTGGTCGTTTCGTTGCCAATCGCTACGTTCCTTCGTTGCTCTTATACCCTATAGCTGTCATAGGGCTTATTAGCTAACTGACAGCACGTGTACGAGTGTGTGCAAAATTAGAGTTGAGGTTTGTGTTGCTAACAATAATTTCTAAATATCAATAAAGTTTTAACCCTCTAAGCTGGAATTATTTTAAATTATCTGATAAACACTTTTAATTGTTTAGTTTAAATCAAATATGCGTTCTTTTGGAAAACATTCTTTAGTATTGAAAGTATTACATTCATCTAACAGTGGAGTCTATAACTAATTTTTGGAAAACAATTTTTTTTTTGTTTTTTATTCGAAAGATTATTCAACTAAATGATTTATTGGCGACTCTATAATACATTCGGAAAGATTGTTTTTTCGTTTTCCAAAATGTGCCCAATCCTATTTGAAATGTATTTCTTCAAAAGTCTTAAGTTTTTAGCGATCAGATAAGTTTTTAAATAAAAACTATTCTTAAGTCATTTCAAATTCATTTTTAAAGCAGGCTTTAAAGAAGTTTGTTCTACAAAACTGTTGTGTAATCTAAGAAATTGTCGTTTAAAATCAAAAAAATTAAAAAATAAACATAAAAATTAATAAATACATTTATATAAACAGACACTTTTGCAGTCTATAAAGTCTTTTTTATAATTTTATTGTTATAAAACAATTTATATTCAATTCGTAAAAAGGGTATTCTCTATTCGGTTAGCTAGTCAATTATTATGTTCTTCTAATTTATTTTTTTTGCTTTTGTTGTGCTTTTTAAATTGGCAAGCGCCAGCGGGCAGCTCAGCAGCCATCAAAACGGAGCACCACCCCGTCCATTAGCCTACACCACCACCACCACCACCACCAACACCACATCATCCACATCACATCACAGCACTGGCCGTTGGACGATGGTGGTGCCAGGCTCATCAGCGAGCAGGAGGCAGGAGGCAGAAGGCAGGAGGCAGGCGGCTTGGGATGCGCCACGATCTGGACCTTAACCCGTTCGTGCGTTGCGCTGGATGCTTCGTGCGTGCGTTGTCCAGTGGTTGGTGGATTGCCGACTGGGCGAGTGGGTGGTGCTGATGGTGGTGGGCAGTTGGTGGGCTTAATTTAAGCGGGTTTTATTTTTTCTCAATTTTGCGTTCTTTTTTTACGTTTTTACATGCTTTTCGTTTCGTGTTTTTTATTTGATTTCGCCTCGCATATATATAGTTAAATATATATACATACATAAAGGGGTGGTTTTTTTTGACTGGACTATGTGTGTGTGTGTGAATCTCGTTATGTTGTCTGTTGTTTGAAATGACCGCTGCTGCAGCGACGCTGCGTCGCAGTCGACGTTGACGTCGCTGTAACTCTTTTTTTTACTTTTCTTCCTTTTTTGCTCTGCTTTTTTTTATTGTTGCCTTCAATGTTGTCCTAGTTGTTGTTGTTATTCTTGTTGCTGTTCTATACAATTTGATATATAATGTATTTTATGTGTTTTTATGTATATTGTGCGAGTCGGCAACTTTTTCGCCTAAGCTAAACAATTTTAATTGAATTTTTAACAAATACACAAATCCATTTATTTAGTTTTTTCCAGCCGCAGGCTTCTGGGCAAAGAGTGCCTAGTGGGGGAATGCGGGGAGGTGGAGAAACTGCCTGTTTTATATGCATTTGCCATTCACAACAATTCAACACACACACAAAACTTCAGCTAGGAACAACAATAACAAGCAATATTAATTTTCTAGGAACAAAATCATTGCCTACTTCTCAGCGCACGCAATAAAATAAAAATGAATTAAGAGAATGCCAACTAGACTAAACAAAAAAATAAAGTATAAACAAAATTTTATAAAGCAGAATTAATGAAGGTTCTCAATTATAAAATATGCTGGCTGATAAAGGAATGGTAACAATGAATCGAAGATATTTTTTAATTAGTTTATTAGAAATGCAAAGGCAATTCTCATTCTCCTAAGACTTTAATTTTTGCAATTGCTCATTGAATTAAAATTTATTTTAATCTAAGAAAGATAAAAATAACCTCTTAGAATAGAACAGTCTATTTCATTTAAATATTATTTGACATATTATTTCAGAGTCTAGTCATTAATTTGTTTAGAATATTTTATTTTGAATGTAACATGTAAGTATTCACTTTAATAGTTTCAATCTGAACTTAAATTTTATTAGCTTTAGATTACTATGATATTTTTTTCTAGAATGAATTCTTTACCTTTTGAGTTTTTAATAATGTTTTTAAATGCTTATAATCAGTTAGATTACACTATTTTTGTCAACAATCATGCCCCTAAAAACAAAAATTGTTGCTTATAAGATTTAAAAATATGTTTACAGCTTTACACTATGATATCAAGGCAAAAATTGAAGTCTATTTAATAGAATTGACCTTTTTAATTTCAATCAAATGTTGGAACATGAAATGACGGAAATTGGTGAAGAGAGTAAATCAGTGAAGCCGTTAGAATAAAATGATGTTAATGCTAAAAACATCGAATGAATGCATATAATAAAATATTATCAATCATAATAATACTTTGTTATTACTGTTATTTAATTGATAGTTGCATAATTGTGGAGTTCAAAGAAAACTGAGTAGTGACAATGAGTAATTCATAGTATTCGATCAACGAATTGACCAACTAAGCAGCATAAATTTGGAAGAGTTTGTGATTAAAGAAAATTGTGGCAAGAGCTGGAATCAAATAATAATAAATGAGTTGCCATGGCAAATAATGCAAATTTAATTGGCAATGCGACGCGAAGTGGCATCAATAGCATGATTGATAAACGAGAATTCGAAATCAAATTGAAAATGGCAAATGAAAGGAAAATGTCTTTGATATTTAATATGTTTAAATATGCGAATCCTTTGAAGCGAGCTGGGGTCAAAGCCAAAAATAAAAAGAGGACTAAAAAAAAAAGCTGAAACAAAAAACACACGCGCCGGACACAGCTTATGTGTGTGTATGTGTGTGTGAGTGTGTGTTGGATATATGCTGATATAGTAGTCGAAAGAAACATCAGCAAAATCGCAAGTGAAATTCATTCAAACGAAACGAAATGAAACGAATTCAATTGAGATGACGACGACAAGGACGAGATTGAGGACGACTCTACGCACAGTGGGCCAAACAGCATAGCTAGCAGAGTTAAATTTAAAGTTTAAAATTTTATTTTTTTTTAATAATTTTAATGAGAAATAAATAATCAAAATTAAACATATTTTTATTTATTATTGACTCACTAAGCATTCTGAAAAAAATAATATCTTAAAAACATTTTTAAATTAATACAATTTAATATTTATTTGCTAGTTCAGCTAAAATGCCCATTGTGCAACACGATGGCTAGAGAAACGAAGTTGGAATAATGCCAATGAAGAGTAAAAAGTAGATCGATAGATAGCCGCTACTATACACACACACACTCACACACATATGGCCAGCATGTGTGACCAGTGGGTGAAGGGGGGGGGGTGAAGGGGAGGGAGAGATCGTAATGCAAACTGTCAGAATGCGTAACTCAATTTACAATTTTGCTTTTACTTTCACTCGCTTTGCTTCTTCTCTTCTCCTCTATTTTATTTTATTTTTTGCACAAAAGAAAGTGCGTGTGCGGGTGTGTGTGTGTGTGTGTGTGTGTGTGTGTGTGTGTGTGTGTGTGTGGGAGGGGGAGACCCAATACCACTATATGCTGAATTCAAAGAAAATGGAAAATGCTAAAAAACCCGAAAGGACTGAACTGGACAACCAACGACGCCAACGACGTTCTCAAGGGTCGAGGGTTGAGCTGTTTCCTCAGCTGCTTTTCGGTCCAGGCTGCCCATGATAAAGTCAGCCAAAATGTGCGTGGCGTGTGCCAGCCATCGGGGTAGGGGAGGGGGGAAGGTTTAGGCTGGTCAACTGGACAGGACTTTTTTGTTGTTTCGCACGAATCCTTTCGCCTGCGCAACGCTCCCCAACCACCTGACGACACCAACAGAAAAAAGAGAGAAGATGTGAATAAAAAACCCAGTGAAAGTGCATGCTCGACTGCCAGATATCCTGTATAAAGTGTTAGCGTTAAGAGAACTATAAGATATATCAGATATATCATTAAGCTATGACAAAACAAATGTTAATATTGAATGTGATCGACTGTAAAGTACCCTACATATGAATCGACATGTGTGATATTATAATTTGCTGTTTTTTTTATTTGATATCAATATTTCAATGAAAGCATTCTAATTGTGCATGCCCGACTGACAGATACTCTGTGAAATGGATATAAAGACATGAAATATGAATACATTTCGGATCGTAGATAGCATAACATCTGTTAATTAGTAATAGCTGCTTTGGTTTTGAATTCATAGATCTGAAATTATTTATTTATTTATTTGAGAATGTTGGCTTCTATTTGCAAAATACAGGCCAACACAGGCTTATAAGCCATGGCTGCTGAGGCCTTCGGCTGGATGACAGTATTTGACAATTTTCAGTTACATTGTAGATTGTATGTCTTATGCTAAAGCTTATTAACTGTCTTAGTGAAGTAGGATTATAATTTGATATAAGAAGAGATTTTAAACTATATTTTGTGGCAAATATCACAATCTTTAAGGTATCTTAGTAATATTTTTATGTTATCGGAATTGATGTTGGATAGTAGGCAAGAAGGAGGTTTTTGGTCGAAATGCTTAGATCTGATTTGGTTAAAGAGGTTGCAGGTGTCTAAAAGGTGACCTAAGGTTATTTTAAAAAATCTTTAAATGTAGATAAGATTATCTAAATATCGAAAAATTGCGGAATTTCGTTCGAACGTCTCAATTGTTGAGCCAAAGCGGTTGCAGAATGCCCTTTTACGATGCACTGTCCGATTACAGGGTATAAAACGCGAACCCAAAACTGTAACAAAGGCGGATGCTGTGTGGGCGCTCAAAGGGGGTAAGACGTGCAGGGGAGGGGAGGGGGTTAGTTGGTTGTTAGGTAAGAGCCAAGAGAATGGGTTGCTTCTTGCGCCACAGCAACAACAACAACAACAAAAGAGGAAAAAATGGAAAATGCTACACACACACACACACACACACACACATGCACGCTCGTTTGGACAATTGGCCATGGCTTTCATTTCTTTCGTTTCTTTTTTTTTTTGCCAAAGTATCTCTTCCCCCTCCCCCTCCCCCGGCACCCTTTTTCAACGTTTTCCACTCTGCCTACTTTCCCCTTTTTTCTGTTCTAAATGTTGCTGTTTGCCAAGCGTGCAGAAAAGCTGACCAGCACAAAATAAAAAGCAAAAGCAAACGCACCAAATTACATAGAAAATCTACAACAACAACGACAACAAAGAAAAAAAAAAGTAAAGAAAACACAACAACAACAACAACAACAAAAAGAGTAAGAAACCCGGCAAAATCTCTGAGCAACAAAATAGAAAGAGGCAAAAAAAATTATATATATATATGTATATATTTGTCGTGGTAAAAAAAGGGTTACGAAATTACGGCGACGTCGCTGCCGGCGTCAGCGCAGCGTCGGCGTTAACGTCGTCGTCGTCGTCGTCGGCGTTCAAGTAAAGAAATGTAAAGAAAATTACAAAATTCACCCCCTTTGGCCAGGCTTACATGCTTACAGTTATTACCGCGATAAGGTGAGGGTGTCCACAGGACCAGGCGACGACCAGGACAGTGGAGGGGGGCGGGAGGGGGCCTGGACAACATAGGGGGACAATGGGAAGTACGGGGACAGTTACTTGGGCCATGAGCCGTGGGCTTATCAGAGTTCCGGAAATGAGTTGTGTAAGTTGCAAGTTTATGTTAACTGCTGCTGCTGTTGCTGCTGCTGCTTCTTGCCACTTTCACTTGCTCTTCTTCCGCTTCCGCTGTCTCTTCCTCTTCCTCTTCTTTCTTAGCTCCCGCTCTTTATAGTTGTGATTGTCTTCAAAGCGACTCTATCTCTGGCGCTAGGATTGAAAACTATTTCGACTAATAGATTCAAGTAATGTTATCAGAGCGCAGTCAGAGGGCTGGTCGATGGGGGAGGGGGGAGCAGGGTGTTTGAAGAGGGGGAGGGGGAAGGGTGTGAGTGCTTTTACTTTTGAAACGCAACTGAATGGATATTCTTGCTTCCAGATGATTATGATTGCATGATTATGATCATTAGAGTGACCATCACTCATTTGCAGATTAGAGTGACCATCATGCATATTCACATTAGAGTGACCAACTTCAAATATTTATATTAACTTCATATTATTATTATTTATAGGATTATTATTTTATAGGATTTACCATAAGTTACAACCTTATTAAAGAGATCATCACCGAAACGTTTTTTAGAGTGACCAACCAACATAACAATTGTGATTAGACTGACCATTTTTTTAATATTAGTTATTGTATCCGTTACTTAAGAAATAAGAAAAAGGGAATCTTGTATTCCTTGCAATGCATGTAACAGGGAGAAGGAAGCATATCCGACCCTATAAAGTATATATATTTTTGATCAGCATCAGCAGCGGTATAGCCATGTCCTTCTCTCCGTCCGTCCGTGTGAGGGCCTAAATCTCAGAGACTAAAAGTGCTAGAGCAACCAAATTTGTCACACAGACTTCTATAAGCCCCAAGCAGATCAAGTTTGTTTCAAATTTAAGCAAACGCCCCTTAGCAAATCGCGAACGAATTTATTGGCAATTAACGTTATCTATAAATTAAAGCTATCATCCTTCTAAGCATGATCGGAAAAATGAGAGGTGGTAATGGCTGATTAAAGTTGCAATAAAAATAATAAAATAAATAAATAATAATAAATATGCCATAAAAAATATTTTTAATTTATTTAAATAAGTAACGGGTATCCTAAAGTCGGGAGCTCGACTAAGTATAGCATTTCCCGTTTGTTTTATTTTATTTTTGTATACAAAATATTTTATTTCTTAACTACTCGTTTCTCAATAATTTAGTAGAGAAGTATTCTTAATGATCTGGAGTCCTTAAGAGGATAGAATAAAGAATATATTTAATATCTGTTTTAAATTTATCTAGAGGAAAAAAATTAAATACCTGGGCTTACAAATTATTCTAACTTTTTAAAGAGTCATAAATAAGAAGCATATTATTTCTTGGACTGTTTTCAAATTAAGCAGATACAAATAATTAAATATTTCAAAATAGCAAAAATCAATTCAGCTTTTTTTAACAGCAGGCTGCAGATATTTTTGTCAACTTTACATAAACATGAAATGTGTAACTTTTCTGTTCATTTTTATTAACAATTTGACGAGCTAAATCAATTTGCTCGGACATAACTATTAAATGATATGGGAAATGAAATGATAGTAGTGTCCACTGTTTGAAATATGTCACAACTTTACGCAGCTGTCACAGCAGCAACAACAACAACATCAGCAACAACAAGAAAGAGTAGAAGTTGTTATAAAAGAGAAAGACGCAGATTTTGTTGTTGCTGTTGTTTGTGAACATTAATAAACAGCTAGCAAAAGTGCTGCCCATGCCCAAACAACACACACACACACACAGAGAGAGTCTGTGTGGGTGAGGGAGCGAAAGAGAGAGGGGGAGGAAGCAAAAGTCGCACATGTTCATGCATATGCAGATACTACATTATAAAATGTGGTACAGACAACAACAACAACAACAACCCTCACACACACACACACACACTCTCACTTACACACACGCACGTTGGTCAAGCAAATACGGCAAATCAAACGCAGTCATCACTCGCACTCTCCAACTTCCACCCCCTCCCTCAACTCCCTTTCAGTCACACACGTTGCCTTTTACTTTGCGCGCCAAAGTATGCTAAAAAAAATTAAGCAAAAACGAATAATAAGAAGAGAAGTAGTCGCAGAAGAAGCAGAAAATGAACACACACAGACGTTGACCAACAAAAAAAAAAGCTGGCGGCCAGCAGCAGCGACGCGTCGCTGTCAGCGTCGACGCAGCGGCAGCAAATGAAAAATTACATAAAAACCAAATTTATATACGCACACACAGACAACACACACACACACACACACACACACACATGCATGTGCATATGCACGAAAAATACAACACAAAATAAAAGTGAAAATAAAAAAAAATAAAACGAAACGAAACGGAGAAAAATCTTCCCTTAACTTTTCATTTCAATGTTGTGTAGTTGACAGTCAGACGCACTCCTACCCCCTCCCCCTACCCCTGCCCCTTTCGCTTTCCCTTACCCACACCCCTACCAACTGTCCGCCCCCTTTGCCAATTGTTGTTGTTGCTGTTTTTTAAGTAGGAAATTGTGTCCGAGCTGCTCATCGTTGTCCGTCTCTCTCTCTCTCTCGCTCTCTCTTGATCTCTCCCCCTCTCTTACTCTCTCTTTTCGGCGCGTTGTTATCAAATGATTTTCTTTTGTAAACTTGCTGCCCGTCAAGGCGAAACAGAAGGACACGACAGACACGACAGACAGGACAGACAGGACAACAGACAACCCTTTTAAGTTGCTCTCTCTCAGTAAGAGGGAGAAAGTAGAAAGGGGAAAGGGGGAAGTATTGGACTAATGCTAATGTCGCATACGCTTGTCATTCGCATTGCTGAAAATGTTCCGAAAATGTCTTTACTTTTTTTTCCGCACCCCGTTTTTTTTTTGTTTTTTAACGTGATTTTGCATTCGCTTTTGCTTTCGTTTTCATGTTTTTCACGTTACTGGTTTTATTTTTGTCTTTTTCTTTGCTTTTTGGCCGATTTAAAAGGCGTCAGTTTAACCCAAATTTTTGCAGCGACTGTGGGAACTAAGTCAGTGTGTCTGTTGTCGGTAAAAAAAACTAGCAAAAACAAATCCACACATACACACGGAATGTGTGTGTATCATAGTGTTGCCAATATTCAACAGTCAAAATAGGAAAGAATTTCAGAAAAAAAGTTGTACTAATTTACTAAAAATACAACTAAATTGACTAAAAGCAAAACAATATAAAAATGTGATTGCTTAACTTTTTATAAAAATAACTTAAACTTCAATGCGCGATAATTTTATTAAATTCTTGAATTCAACCATTATTCAGACATTAAAAATAATGGGCTCAAAAAAGTCTATATTTTCAAAAGAGCTAGACTGTGAGAGACCCTGTTCTTATTTTGTAGGTCCTTATAAAAACGACACACGCTCAATGTTTTCTTCTTCTTTCATTGGTCGGACACTGACTTGAATCGTCTTAAATAAATTTGAAACTCATTAACCGATCGTGTTGATACTTTTAGGACACATTAGCTCATCATTCTTATCATGTGCACTCAAATTCAAGGGTTATGTTAGCAATTTTTGATTGCTCTAAAAATTATATTTTTTTTTTCGATTTGCGAGATCAATTCAAAAACAAGCTTGATCTGCTTTAGATATACAGAAATCAATATACCAAATTTGGTGACTCTAGTTCTAAAAGTCTCTGAGATTCGGGTCATACTCAGACTAACTATGTATATAGTATATTTTATATACTATATTTTATAGACTATATTTTTTAAGAACAGCTTGTAAAAATGCTAGATTTACACTTAAAAGTAAGCTAGTTGCAGCTGTAAAAAAGCTAAAATGGCAACACTAGTGTGTAGTTGTTGTCGTTGTTGTTTTTGTTGTGTGGCTATAAATTAAACATGCAGCTTTCAGTTTCAGTCGACGCTCAAAAGTATGCTACACGCAATCAAAAACTTTCGCTATCCTCACAAACACAAACACACACATATGTACATACACTCATTCTCTCTCTTTTACGCATTCTATCTGTCTGCTGTCCATCGCCCACCTATGTGTTTGTGTGTGTGTGTGAGTGTAGACAGAACTATGCGGTCGCAGGACTTGAAAACTAGTTTGCATAAAACAACAACTTGCGTATCGTTTACTGTAAATGTATGAGTGCATATATATGTGTGTGTGTGTCTGTGTATTTGTTCATGTGTTGTCGGCCAGTTGGGCTGCTTTATGTATGTACAAGCCAACTAACAAAGCAAAGATAGCCCCAAAAACTGCCTTGATTATAAATTTCAACTTAATTACATAAACAGAATTTAATCCTTTCAAACTGTGTCGCACATATATATACAGTTGCGGTCAAAAAAATAGTAGTGCGTGCAATGAATTTACAAAAACTCAAAATTTAATTACTTTTCATTTATCCAAATATTTTATATAATTTTTTTAAGATACCTTAATATATTGTTAATCTATCTGAGAAATCAAAGATAGTAAACAGTTATTATTTTTCGACTTAGGAATTTTTTTCTTGCAATAGCCTGAAAAATGGGCGGTCAAAATAATAGTAGTGATGAACATATTCAAATATTTTAATGATGAAAACGATCCAAAACCCCTTTTTTTTATTTAAAAGGTTAGATATGTGAAATGCACTTAATAATTAACAAATTTAATAATTTGTTGTGAAGCCTTTATCTTGAATTACCGCCTTACAACGACGGATTATGGCTTTTACATCGTTCTGTTTGTATTGAGCTCCAGGTGCTCCTAGCGATCTTCCAAAGATGAATATTATTTGTTGGTTGATGCTTGGCAAAATCCTTCTTCATATCGGACCACAAATTTTCAATGGGATTCAGATCGGGGGACCGTGGTGACCACTCCACTACATTAACTTTTTTCTATGCGAACCATTCTTTCGAAGATTTGCTGATTTGCTTTGGGTCTATGTCTTGTTGGAACCTCCAAATTATCGGCATATCATGTGAAAAATACGGTAGCATAATGTCCTGCAGAATTTTCACATGTTTGTGCCTTTCCATTATGGTTATGATCCATTATATGGGTTGGACCCAGTAATGTGAAAATGCGCCCAGGTTATTATTCTCATACCACAATGTTTGATGGTCCTGCAGGTGAATCTGGGCTAATATTCGGACTTTAACGGATACCTTACATGTTGTCGAGATACTCGACCAGCAAAAAAATAATTTTGGACACATCCGACCACTAGAGGTTTCTTTATTTCTCTAGGGTCAATGCAGATGATCCTTAGCAAATCGAAATCGCTTTTGGGCAGGTATTTTTTTAATAACGGAATTTTTCACGGGCTTCTTTCTGCCAGATTATTATTTTGCAAACATCTAAGAATGTTTTACACACTTTGGTCCATACCAAAGTTATTTTTTATAAGTGCTGCAGGAGCAAAAGGGTCGCGTTTCAAAAACCTCACTACTTTTGTCACTAGTCTTTTGGACATGGATCGAGGTGTTCCACATTTATCCTATTTTGGCGACTACTTAATGGCGTTTCTGATTATGGTTGGCAATCATCTAATCAAATTTTTCCACTTCCTTAAACGTTATCCTTTTAGAAATAAATTTTTTATAGGAGCACGCTTTTCTGAAGTGCAATGCTTGCCACGCCCCATTGTAACAACTCTAAGCAAAATATTTTTTATACAATTTATAGAAAATTATCAAATTACAATTATAAATATCAAATCAAGTGCCTTTCCTGCTTAATATCCTTTTTTTCCACTTTTAAGGCATTCACTACTATTATTTTGACCGCCCATTTTTCAGGCTATTGCAAGAAAAAATTCCTAAGTCGAAAAATAATAACTGTTCACTATCATTGATTTCTCAGATGGATTTACAATATAATAACGTATCTTAAAAAAATTAAATAAAAAATTTGGATAAATTAAAAGTCTTTAAATTTTGAGCTTTTGTAAGTTCATTGCAGGCACTACTATTTTTTTGACCGCAGCTGTATATATATATATATATATATGTGTGTGTAAAGCGTGTATATGCTAATGCGTATTTTGTATCAGCACAAGTCCTTTTGTGTGTGTGTGTGTGAGCGTTTGCACTAATTTATGGCCAGCATAACTATCCCAATTCAAACACAAAACGCCTGCACAGTGGGACACAACTTTTGAAAACACTTACAATTTACTCGATTTTCGAGAAAACTATTTTCGAGCACTTTAACGCCATCATTTTATTTCTATCAATACACTTAATTAAAGCGATTTTCATGAAAAATCTACAAGTAACTTTATTTGTTCGTCGTAATTTGTTTGCAGAACTAAGTTCAGTTAATTATGACAGAAGTTGATTAAATGTTAAATCTTTACATTTAAAACTTTGAGTTTTTAAAAAAGTCGATATCTGAGGAAAAAAAATATTTTAAAGAAATGAATTGAATTTTAATAGACGATCCGCTTGGAAATTGGATCATGACTGGCAAAGTTATGAATGTTTCAAGTTTTTTTTAAAGTCAAAATTGTCAAAATGTATCGACAGATCGATCAATTTTTTTAATTTTTAGGTTTCAATATTAACATCATTACTTTAAAATATACTATTTATTTTGATTGATATCTTTAGTTTATTGTTCTGTTCATCTTTAGACTATTTTCTTCAATTTCATAACAATTTTCTGATTGCTGAAATTTTTGTGGCAAGTCTTGCATAACTTGCACCACTGTGGCCCAAACGAAGGACAACAACGGAGGACGAACTTGTCCATGATGAATATTCCAAACTTGTGCATTAGTTTTGGCCTACTCCTGCCACAGTCACACACACACACACACACAGAGTCACATAGTTTAGAGTTGTGTTAAGTGTAGCATAGAAACAGGCGTCAAGAACGCATGCTGTCCCTGCCACATGCCTCACTCCCCATGTTGGGTCCATGCTATATATTATTTGTCAGCCCAGGCTGATCAGCATGACATACACCTGCCCCAGACACACACACACGCACAGAGTGTGAGTGATGGAGAGAGAGATAGAGAGAGAGAGAGAGAGAGAGAGAGAGAGAGAGAGAGAGAGAGAGAGAGATAGATGGAGATAGAAAGAGAGAGCGAGAGTGAGAGAAAGAGAGAGCGCATTGCTAAACCAATTTCCACACACAGAAATTTTAAATTTCCGACACACACAGAAGGACGCAGGACTACGATTTGCGTATGCCAAATTGAAGACCTGGCCTGAAGCATGCTCCAACCCCTCACACACACACACACAAACACACACTCACCTAGCCTTAACTTAACTTACAATAAAAGCCATTGCCAGCGTCGCCATCTTCCCCTTCTCTCGTTGTTTTGTTGTTGTTGTTGTTGTGTGTAAAGTGCGTAAGTTGTGCCACAATTGGGGGTAGAGTGTGTGTGTGAGTGTGTGATTGGACGCACTATTTTACATACGTAATGCCAACTTCATGGCGCTTTTGGTAAAGCTCATAAGCGCCGTCGGCTACAGCATCGAAATTAGCGTTTGGACCTTGTCTTGGGCATTGGGGAGTTTATCGGACCGTTACCAACCGAGGGATTGTTCTATACACACAAACACAAACACACAAACACATATGCATGTGTGCGAGTATGACATATGTACTTAAATGCTTAGATAAAGCTACAAGTAAGCTTATAGAAAAAAGGGGCATAACGACATCCTAGCTACTCCAAACTGTACAGAAAAGTATTCCAGAATTGTCTATATTTTCGATTCTGGTAGAAGAATATCAAATAAATATAAGAAAGCTTCTACACGCATTCAAACTATTGTGTCGATAGACAAATCGCCTTCTTCAAATAATAGTTAAGGTTTAAAAGAAAAGAAATACATACATAAGCGTTATATATTTTAAATATTTTAATATTAACAAAACAAATAAACAAAATTATGAATATACAAGTTAATGTGAAACCTAACAATAGCAATATTAATAGCTGCAGTGAATTATAAATAAGACTTATACTGATCATATTTCATGTACTAAACAGAAATAATACAATAATAAACCTTAAAAATTGTAAAAAATGTTTTAGTTAAATTATTGCATTATTTCTGTTTTTACTCTAAAATTTAAATATGCCTGCCGCCTTAATTTATAAGCTTTGTTTTGTAGCGCTGGGAAGCTAATAAATAAATTAAAATATTTTTATATTTTAGTATGATAATTTTAATTTTATTTTAGCGTGTAGAGTTGTAATAAAAACAATATCTTAAGTTAGAGTCCTTAAAATGATTGGAGCTAGTGATGTAAATCCAAATTATGGATTAATTATTAAATCGAAATATTAAATTCATCATAACAAAAACCGCTTTGTCAATATAGCGCCAAACAAATAATCGAGTTGTCGATTTTTCAAAGCAATTTTATATCACAGCTCATTTAATTTGATCTATTATCTATTTTATTTAAAATATGTAAAAAGCTAAAAAGCCAAAAGGTAACTGGTTCAAATTATGGAAGTATAATCTTTAAAGATTTATATTTGAATTAAATGAAATCAAATCAACAGTGTGCTATAACAGTTATCTGTCAGAGACACTCAGAGTTCTGCGAAGCTGTGCATTCGATAGTTTCTAGGGAAAATGTCTGAAATCAATGGAATAAGAGAAAAGGAATTTATGCAGAATTTCCACAATAAATGTGACAAAAGACTGCGACAAGAATATGTATGTTTTTCAAATGGAAACTCTCTTTCCCAGTAAATAATATGAAAGCATAAATGTCACTCACAATACAAATTAACAATGTAAAGAAATTCTTAAAGATTAACAATAAATGCTGTCAATGAAATGCACAGCATTCAAATTTAAAATTTCAAGAGATTGTAGTTTTGTTTATTACTTAAAGTGTCACTTGTTCTTTTATTTCTTCAAAGACTGTTTTAAATTCGAATTCTCATTTGTTACATTTTACTATAATTAACTTAACTTGCGCCACATTCGATTCTCACATATGTAGCTCCGAATCTATTTAGTTTTGGGCCTAGAGTTTTCGGCCTAAACTGTCGTTGGCATTGGCCAACTGTTTGTTATTCAATTCGCAGGCATAATCGAATCCAATTTCAAGTTGAACTCTTAGGCAATGTGAAAATCAGTTAGTTGAGCATTTGTCGTTGTCGCCAAAAATCGTTGCCACGAATTGCCAGCAGCTGTCCAGGCACAGATCCCAACAAAAAAATGAAATGAAAGGAAAGGAAAGAAATCAAACACACACACACGCACACATGTGGACACATAACAGAAGGCCGTTGGAATCAGACTGTGCCTCAGTCCCAGTTCCAGTCTCTGTCTCTGTCTCCGTCTGCCACTGCCACTGCCACTGACTCTGTGGCAATGCGTGCGTTCGACCGTGTGGCGCGTTCGTTGAGCCGTTGCGTCAGGACGCACACAAAACACGCATGAATTTTTTACAGGACTAGAAACAGCCGCAGCACAGCCTGACATCGAGTTAGAGATGGAAATGGAGACGGAGATGAAGATGGAGGCGGGAACAGTGGCAACTGAGCCAAGTCTGAGGCGTGGCACGGGGACGGGGACAGGGGCAACATCAGAAGGCAGCGCCAGCATCAGGACAGTTACTGGCAGCTTCCTGTTTTCGATTTGGTTTAGAGTCTAAATACCCTGTACGCAGATTGATGATGGGTACATACGATATAATTACATTTTGGCTTTCCTATTTCCTTATTTTCCTAATTTTCCAAGCGCTACAAGATGACACTTTTTATATAGTTATTAACATAGTAACATGTGTGTATAACTCTTCAGTAGACTCTACTCAATAATGTCTGCTGAAGACTGTTAATGTTGTGAAAAAGTCTGTTAATTTATACAGATAATGATAAAACACACTTTCGAACTATTGATGTATGCAAATGTTTCTGATCTCTCCGTCTTAGAGTTTCTTGTGCAACATTTTAATGTCTTACACGTTTCAAATAGAGTTCTAAGGAGAAAATTCAAAGTATTTATTGACATACCTTAAACTGTGAAAATTTACACTTTGTTGCGATGCGAGAGTTACTTTTAAGGTCAGTATTTTTTATGTATTATGTATTTCTACTTTTCTTTCTCGAAATTTTTTTTAATAGTTTCTTAAGACAATAAATAATAAAAAGACAAATATTTTTCGTATAAAAAGTCTTTAATACAGTATCATTAATCTGTTAATCTCGCTGATATCATTATTCATGATATTATTATTTTATTGTTGAATTTTCAAATATTACTGCTCGTTTTGTTTTTGGAATACAAAGTATTGACAGAGATCTTACAGAGTTCTAAGGAGAAATCGACTAATGAATTTAAATTTCATGCATTCATAAACTCTTTTTCAACTTAATTGTTAATTTTTTAATAATAGATATTAAAAAATAAAATGTTCCATTTTTTTGTAGTATGTGAAAGCCAAGAGTTGATATAGTCTAACCAGGGTAACTTTAAGTCGTTAACTTCTTTTGACCATATTTTTTTTGCATTTTTTACTGGACGCCACGACTTACGTGCGATTACGTTCTTTAGATTGTACATGTGTGTGTGTTTGAGTGTGTGTGTGTGTGTGTTGCTGCCTTGCTACCCCCATTTGACTTTCACATACGTCTGGACTTCTAACTCCCCGCCCCACTCTTTCCTCCTCCTTCTTCTTCTGCTCTCCTTCCCCAATCACTTATTTCTCTATCATTTCCCCTTTGCCCGTTGGCCAAAAGCTGAAAGCGAAATGCGTTTGTCTGTCCCGCTGTCTATTTGTTTATTTGACAACATTTTAGAGTACATGTGTATTTTGTTTTATATATATATATATACATATGTGTGTGTGTGTGTGCGAGTGTATGTTATTTATGCGTCAAGTCTGTGGACTTTTTAATTTTTCATTCAGTTCCATTTGGTTTGCAGTTGTTGCCAATTGAAATTAGGCTTAAACGGAAAGTCAAGCTGTTTAGTTCAATTGCTGGCCAACAGATGGCGCCGCAATTAAGACCAAACGCTTAACCCTTTGTTGGCCTTTTGTCGGCAACTGTACTTGGTCCGAAATCGTTGCTTCAACTCGCCTCGCGCTTTGCATTAGCGAAATGACATTGAAATATTACAAAAATTTAAAAACCATTATAAGCAGACAACAAGAAAGCTGCTTCCTCGCCCCAACCCCAAACTCATTCCTTCTCTCTTACTCTCACTCTTTCTCGCTTTCTATACATAAATATCTTATGTAGACTCTACCTATATAAAAGTAGAAGGAGTAAAAATTCTTAACACCGAAAATTGCGCGCGAATAAAAAAAAGAAGAAAAAAGAATTTGTATATAAATAAAGAGGAAAATCAACAGCGGCAGCAGCCGAAAGAATAAAAAAAAAAACATCCACTTTTCCACTTTTTGTTTTCGTCCTTGTCGTGTCGTTGTCGACGGTTGGTCCCCATCCCCTTCCTGTTCTCCTTCCTTTTCTTCTGTTCCAACTGGACCCAGCATGCGCCGCGTGGGCGGTAGGTGGGAGGAAGGGGAAGGGGGGCTGCTTCATCTTTACGTACTACCAATTTGCAAGTGACCATAATCAACCCCTTTTTTTCTTGATTTTTTGTTCTTGTTATGCAAATAAAAGTGCGTAAGACGATTGCTGATGAATGTGAGAGGGGAAAGGGCCCAAGAGAAATGGAAAGGGGAAGGAGAAAGGAAAATAAAGGAAAGGAAAGGAGTGGAGTGGAGTAAGTAGCAGAAGTAACGAGTGCAAAGTACAGCTGAACAAATCAAAGCAGCAGAGGCGTTGGTAGCAGAGGGGGTAAACTTTTTAAAATGACTTATTTTCCATCAAAGCGATCGTTATGTCTGAGGTTTGTCACTTACCAACTCATAAGTAAATCAAGATTGAGCTAAAGCGTTCGTAAAGCCAAAAACTGCTTTAGAATTGCAAGATACCCCAAATGGTCAATCTCATAGCTACTTTAAAGCTATTCTTTTGTGGTATAGCTTGTAAAAAATTTAAACAGCTAATGTAAATACTATACAATTTGATTAAATAAAATGATTGACTTAATTAAGGTTTTTGATTACCTTCAGGCTGATCTCGTAGCTTATAGGCAACATGAACTCTCTTTCTCTCTCATCCTTAAAATTTTCCTTTTTCCCTTTCCTTTCTAGAATCCCTGACCTTACAAATAATAATACTTGTTTTACCACTAATTATTGCTACTTATATTTTTTGATCTGATTGGGTTTTTCCCAACCCGTGCAACAAATGTTGGATCATTTAATTATTAATTATTTTAATATCCTAATATTTTTTTTCTTGCTCCTATTTTTTAAATAAATAAATATAAAATAAATAAATAAATAAATACTTTTGTTTTAAATTCAAAATTTAATATTTTTTTTATTCTTACAATTAAATTTAAAGTTGTTCATAATTCCTATTAATACGTTATTAGTATTATATTACTTAATTTTATTTTTATTTTTATAAATTCATTTGGTCAACTGAATTTAGTTGACATTAAATAAATTAAAAAAAAAATGAAGACATTACACAGATAGATAAGTAGTTAAGCCGACCGTTTAGTATATATTAAACAAATATTTAGTAATCTATATATCAAAAATTTTGCAACAATTTCAATTAAAAGATAATGGTATAACCCTAGGTCTTAAAATATTTGTAACTACCAGTTTTTAATTTTAAATGTATAATTTATTTATTGTAATCATTAATATATAGTTTTTAACACAATTTAAATTAAAGTCTTATTTAAGTTGAGATTGAGGCTTCAGATCTCGCAGAGTCTGAATCACAGTATAAATTATGGTCAACTTTTGATCTATAAAGCTAGTTCAACATATTGAGCGAGTTATAACAAACTTTGCATTCTTATTCAGCTAATTTACATCATTAATTTACATCACATGTCAGGTCCTTAACTAACTTTTGGTCAAACATTTTATGCGAGTAAATCTAAAGAATATTATAGAGCTCATACATGATTATTTTCTTATTGCTTGTGAATCAATTGAATTGAATTTTGATTTCCAAAACAAGCAAACCCTTTTGAGATTGGCCTTTACGCAATTCGAGCCACCCAGCCACTGCCCTGTGCTTATCATGTTTGGTCAGTGTCTACGCACGTGGCGTGCAACAAAGCGTTGTAAGAACGCTCCATGCATATTCAAATTGAGGAGGAAAAGGAGGTGGAGATGGAGAAATCACAGCAAACGAAAATCAAGCTCACGCACTTAAATGCCACCAAAAAAAAACGTCGCCGCCCCAATCAAAGCACTTGGCCCTTTGTCACCGCCGTCGCACCCGCCGCCCCTCAAGAGTCCATTCCCCATTCCCCATTCCTTTTCCAGGCCATAAAACGCGACAAAAAAAGGAAAAGAAAAGAGAAGAAAAATTAAAATACGCACAAAGTTTTGACAGCTGAATTGGCATAATGATGGGGTTAGTGACGCTTTCAGAAAAATAGGCGGGGCAGTTGGGGGAGGGGAGTTGAAGAAGTTATGGGTAGATGGGTCTTCCAAGTGGGACGGACAGCCATTGTCACTGGTCCGGTCTTCTGAGAAATCCTCCACCAAAACTTTGCTTTGGTTCTTGGCCTTAACAATTTCTTTTCTTTTTTTGCCCCCCCTTTCTCAGTTTCTGTTTTCTGTTTTCTGTTTTTTTTTTCGCTTCTGCCATCATCGTTAATTTTATCTACGCAAATGCAAAATAATTACTTTACTTTTTCTTTGGTTTTCCGTTAACCCC
Organism: Drosophila recens; assembly: GCA_037043495.1. Taxonomy (NCBI): domain Eukaryota; kingdom Metazoa; phylum Arthropoda; class Insecta; order Diptera; family Drosophilidae; genus Drosophila; species Drosophila recens. The sequence goes on along the minus strand of JBAMBJ010001194.1, from coordinate 222,726 downwards.
GCCCCCTCCTGCCCCGCCTTCCATCTACATTGTAATAACCCTTTCGGGGCAGCGGCTGTCGAAATTTATGTACTTTTCCTTCGTCTTTTTTATTTCTTCTTTTTACATTTTCTGCGTTATTTACTCTATTTTTTTTTTTGCTTTTTGGTATCGAAAAGCATTTTAAAATTCAGCGCCAGCTGTCCTGTCCTATACATATATATCCTCTATATGTATTTCTATATATATTTATATTCATTTTCGTCTTTTTTTTCTTGTGTTTTTTAATTAAACAAAAGGGTTAAAAAGTTTTCCAGCAGCGTCGCATCTATGGGTGTAAGAGAGAAAGAAAGTTGGAGGGAGAAAGATAGTAAGAGAGAGGGGGGAGCAAGGGAAACGGGGTTAAAATCAAAATTTTTGCCCTCAGTTCGGGCCGCGTTTTCAGTTTTCTATTTAGTTTTCATTTATTTTTAAAAGGAAAATTTTAATAACAAAGATAGGGTTGGACTCGGCCTCATTACCCATCCACCTAGCCTCCTTCCTTATCGGACTCGTCCTTGTATCGTCTTGGGGTTAGTCGCACACAACGAATACAAAAAAAAATAAGACTTAGTATGCTCGATAAACAGATATCCTGTAATCAGCAAAAGTCAAGAGACAGCTGCTGATTTCTTGCGTCGTGTTGAGTTTTTTGGATGATTCTTTTCTTTTCAATACTAAAATTAGACTCCCTGATAAAGATGGAAAGCCCCATCGAAACGCGTAGAAGAATAATTGAAAATTAAAATGTTTATTGAATTGTTCAATGAGACACACTGGCCAGGTCAACCCAGCTAAACAACAACAACAACAAAAAAAAATTCTTTTTATCATTTTTAAATTCTGATCAAAAATTAAAATTTTTTGCTTTTTAATAGAGTTAATCTGCAATCTTTTAAATTTAAAATAAATAAAAATACTCCAGTAACCATCGAAATTTAAACTACCTAAAAAAGTGTAGTCGAAAAATAATTAAAATTCGAACAGCACTGTTTAATCATCACATATATCACCTATAATTATGTTCTTATCCCTCCAAGGATCAGTGAAATTTGAAAAGAATATACGAATATAGTCCATATACCCGCCTTGTGCATTTTTAATGGGTACAGGGTATTAAAAAAAAACACATTAATGTAATTTTTCTGCAGCGTTTCATTTTTCTCTTTAGAGAATGGAGCTAGTCTTGGAGATGGAGGTGGAGCTCCAAATGAAGCAGGAGATGAAGATGGAGCTGGAGCTGGAATTGGAATTGGAGCTGTTGTGCGTCCCAACAGTCAGTCAGTCAGTCAGTCAGTCAGTCCTTTCCTCTGTCCAGTTTGTCCTTTGTTGTGTTTGTATTTGCCTTCGTTCTTTTTAGCCTTTTTTTAAAATGCCTTTTTCTTCAGACTTTGCTGGTTTGCCTTTCATTTCGGCATGTGTTTATCTTCACGTCTCAGTTGTCCGATTTTCCTTTGACTTAACTCACTGGACAGTAAATGGAAATTGTATAAATGTTTCATTACATTAATTTCGCTTTGAAGCCAACTGCAAAACTTGGACAATTCAAAATGAAAAGTGAGCATTGCCAGCCGAAACTTGAGATAGTTCTTTGTTCTAAAAACTTGATGGCATTTCAACTGATTAAGTAATTAAATCGTTACTGAAAATTGAGTTTTGACTTGAAGAGTGAAAGATTTTTGTGAGAAAAAAATATTAATGCAAGTTACAGGTACAATAATTGTCTAATTTAATCTTATAGAGCACAAATATAATTGACAGATATGTATACAAAAGCTGGCAAGCTGATACTTAAGAACGTGCTTTATATTCCTGCCAAACTCGGGAAATATTAGTACAATTAAAAGGAAATTTGGTGAGCAGATTGTCAGACACTAAATATAGTTAAAGTTTCTTGAAAATGTGGAATAAAATGTTTGTCAAAATTTCTAAGGATCTTTAAAAGAATATATTATTATGTAAAATATTAATAAAATAAAGCATACACTGGCATTTTAATAATTATTTTCGACTTATTTAAATGAAAATTATGGTTATTTTAATAAGTTTTATCAATCCATTACGATAGTGTATAATTAGGAAGTTCATTATAAAATCAGAAACAAAGACTTTTTGGAAGAAATCACTCTTAGTGCTTGACTTGTCGATAAGTAGTTGTTTCAATAGATTTTTAGGTGTCTCAACGTTTCCCGTTAATACTATAGATCTTGTTAGAGACCTGAGATAGCAACAAGTGTCGGGTATTGCCTTCATTAGTCGGCTTTCACTTGTTCACCCTTGCTGCAACCCCTTTCTAGTTTCCCTCCCCCCTCAGAAACTCCCTCTTCCTCTTTCGACATCCTCGCACAATTTAAACTCACATGCAGTCGCATTTATTTCTATTCAATTTGATAATAACCCGAGTGTGCGTGGCTCTCGCAGGACTTCAGGTCCTTGTGGACTTGCTCAACGAGTGTATGTGCATGTGTGTGTGTGTGTATTTAGGGGTTGGGGAAGAAGCAGCAGCTGCTTGGGCGGCCACAGTGGAGCATTTAGAGTGGACGCAATGTATCAACGGCTGCTGTTTCTCCTCCATCCTCCAACCTCCATCTCTTTGCCTTCTCCTTCTGATGTCTTCTTCTGCCTCTGCACGCACTTTCACTTTCGCTTTTACTTTCACTTTGAGCGCCAAAAAAAATAAAATAAAATAAAAAAAAACCAACCTCCCGCTCGCCAGCAAAAGTGAAACTCATTTTCCCCTTTTTTTCACTTTAGGCCACAGCAACGCCTACAAAGAGTCCAAGTAAAAGCGACAAAAAAAAAAACTGAGAAAGGAAGAAGCAGCAGAAGAAGAAGAGAAAATACCCCCTTGAGTTTATAACTTAAAAATTCAAAGCACGAACAAAGTTCTAATTTAAACACCGAAAAGAAAGCAAAAAAATAAAATATAAGAAAAAAGAGAAAACGCACGCGGCAAATACATGTCGAAAAAAATTGGACATAAAGTGCACGGCAGGCGAGGCGAGTAAATAAAAAAAGAAATAGCAGAGGCGGAAGAAGAAGAAGAGGAAAAAGAAAGCCAAAGCCCAAGACCCGGACACTACGTCCTGCGTCCTTCTCCCTGCTTCCCTCAACTCCTTTGGGCTGGCTGCGGACAACGGTCCTCACACACACACACAACATAGCACACACACACACGCACGCACGGTTTAAAAAAAAGTAAAGTAAAGTAAAGGGGTGGCAATCGCAAGTTCTTTTGCGAATATAAAGCAAAACAAAAAAATAAAAAACTGCGTAAAAAGCGTCAAGAAGCAAAAAAAAAGAAAATACAAAATACTAGAGGGAATAAAACGACACTCACTAGTGATCGACTAAAAAATGTCCTCTAGTTTAACTGACTAAATAATTAACTAGTTTAAACCAGCAGCCAGTAAAACGTTTAAGATTTTAGCAAAGAGATGAATTGCGAAAGTTGTTCTAGTTAACGATGCTTGGCGAAAGAGTAAAGAAGCAGAAGAAACAGAGTCAAAAAAAGAGACCAATATATAAAAGAGCTTTCGTATTTTAGTATTTGTTGGCCTACGCGTAATAAGTACTCAGAAATGAAGCCAGTGAAACATTTACGAAAGTCTATAAAAGCAGAATGCAATAAATATATATATAATTATTGTAAAATACATCCAAAAACATGACCTAGAACCTAAGAATTTCACATACTTACAACTCAAACTGAGCTTTACAACAGCCTGAAAGTGGGCAATATAAACTTAAAAAAAGATTTCAAATGATGAAGAAAAAGAGAGTGAGAGAGAGGCAGAGATGGAAAGGGAGTAAAGTTTTAATAAAGTTTCTGTCAGCAATGAAAGATTTCAAAAGGATACTTAAGAATGACTTTTACCTTTCAAGAACTGTCTCTCTTTGTTTCCCTCGCATAGATCTCTTTTCTGGTCAAGCCATTCAGGGCCAAGTTTGTTGCCATTATAACCTTGCGCGGGGCAATTGACCAATTAAGACTCGGCCATGTCTTCTGATTATTTAAAGTGCTCGCGTTATATTTATATGTATATTCATTTATCTCCGTCTACTTTTTCATACATTGTTATGTATCCAACATAAGAGTTCTTCTCTCTATTTTTTTTTCTTTTTAATGAAAGTATATAAATGTCGATTTCCAACCCTTGTGCGATTTGCAATTGTAAATGCGAGTGTGGGCAAGTGGCACAGGGGGGAACATGGGGCAGGGTGCCAGCTCATTATGTCCATCGTCAAAGCTCACATTATTTACTGGCCATCGCCTTATTGCAAGGGGGAGTCAAGGGGGCATCGCTGCCCTTTAATACCCTGCAGAGGGAGGTGGCCCGGGCGGATCGCTCGAATTTTAATTGTTCACAAATCAGAAATACGTTGGAAACATAAAAGTTGTGTAAGGGACCTAGCTAATAAAATTAAATACATATTATATGCATAAGTGACGATATCCAATTCTCCAAATCTATACATTTTTATCTATAAAGATCTTTCAAGAAACTTCCATCAATATCTTGATTTTCATTATAAATATCCATAACTAACTATAGGAATAGAACAAGTTTTAAATTTTAAGAGAAAGAGAGTTTTATGTAAGATTTTAATGAACTTTAAAAGTCTCCTAACTACAACTAAATCTTGCAATGTATTTATTTAGAATAAAGAATAATTCGTTGGGATAAACATTCTTATTCTATGTAAATTTGCAATATCTGCCAAAATTAAAAATTTTAAGATACTCGTATATTAGAAATCTATTCCATCCGTAAGATATGCCATTTTCTCTATATCCATCAACCTTACATAGTTAAAGTTATAAACTCTATAATACAGACAAACCAATAAATCATGTTGAGATTAGTTAAGCACTCTATTATCTGATCAATCGTCTAAATCTACATCTATATAATAAATTACCACAATTGTCTAAATTTTCATTATAACAAGATTCATGTACAATATCTATTTGTAAATGGAATACCGATAATTATCTATTATTGGATCCAACTGCAACATTCATTCCCCACTTGACAAAAATACTTTACACCCTGTACTTTCACTTTTAAGAGCATCTCCAAGTCGAGAATTACATTCAACTATATTTATTTTTTTTTTAGGCTGGGCAATAACTTTTGTCCAACTTTACTTTTTTCCGAGCCGTTCGCCGTGTGGGCGTTAGATGAGGGGCGTGGCTGCTGAAAGGGTGGCCACGCAATTATGTTTAATTGGACCTTGTGGGCCTTGTCTTTTGTTTTCTTTTTTTCTCTCTCTCTCTTTACGATTTTGCCTGGGAATTTGAAAGCAGAGCTTAGATGTTTTTTAAGAAATATATAAAGTGCTTAAAAGAGACTTCAAAATGATATAAGTGCCATGAAAAGAAGTTGGGGGACAATAATAGCAATTTGAGAATCACTTAATAATATCTTAATTTTGATATTCTATTTAATGCGAATTGAAAAAGTCTTAGGATATTAAAATATGAAGAAAGAAGATGAGATCGTCGAAAATGCTAAAGAAACATAAATCAAATGATTCTTTTTATAAATAGATAATAGACAATACACGGAGAAAGCATTATTCTAAAATTCCAATTTAAAATTCTTGATTTTAGCATAATTTTTTAAGTATGTATTCAAAATATTATTGTAAAATTTACACAATTTGCAAGCTAAATTGCAGCCACTCAGCATTAAAATCAGATTAAGTAAAAAAAAGGCTACAACATTTGATTTCATGACAAAAATAAACTTATTAAGCCCCGAGATCCAAAAAATTTGCGATGAAATACTTCGTACTCGATTCGAGAAACCGAATTTTTGAAACCGTTTGAGATTGATTTTATCCTGGAATGCCGAATGTTTTATTCGTAATTCACACAAAAATATAAGCTTAAATAGATCTAAAAAATAAATTTTAAAATTAATTAAAGCGCGAAATTTGCTATATTTAAAATTAAAAATATGAAAAATGTTCAATTTAAAAACAAAATTCAACGGATTCAAATTTTTCTTAGCTCAGTTTTTCTAGTCGGCAAATTGTTTTCGTTTTCTCTTAACATTTTAATTTCAAGTCTCATTTGCCTCATTTCAGCTTAGACATTAAAATTTAGGCGCACAAATTGTGTTGGGTATTTAAATTAAATGGTGGCAACAAAGTGAAATAACTATAACAACTACGACAGTGACAATCAAAGTGCACAAAATGTTTTGGCCAAACTTTTTGATGGCTCAAATAAAAGCACAACAGCAACAACAACAAAATGAACAAGAAGAGAAGAAACAACGACAACGATGAGGACAAACAAATCGCTACAACTATGTAGAAATGCCACATTTACGTCACTTAAGCTGCACATTAAGTGGCAGCTTACACAACAACAACAACAACAGCAATAATACACACATGCCAGCACACATACACACACACACTCAGTAACTCACACACACACACACAGTTGCAGTTACAACATAAATTAAGTTATTTTGATAATCAAAACTGAAAAGCGAATGTTTTTGTTAGACAACTCAGCAGGGGATGCTACAGCGGGAGGGTCGTGGTAGGAGGGGCTTCTAGGAGAAAACATGGGCATTCATTTGTAGTTTATAGTTGTAGTTAGTTAGCAGCAGGCAAAAAGGGGGCAGGGGGAGGGTGACAGGGAAAAGGAGGGGGACCCTGCTGGTTCTCCCCATTACTAAGGGTTGTTGCTGTCCATTGTTGTAGACGTTTTGCATTTTACAATGCCAGCAGCACACACTTGACACACACACACACACGCACAATACATACACATGTACAACTCTTGGCCCTAACCCCATCAGTCCCCCCCCCTCCCACACTCCTGACAGGCGTCCAACATAGTTAGCACAATTGTGTTGCATACTTTCTCGGGCATGCGTCAAAGCGAGCTGCCAACTGTGTGTGCGATGTGTGCGTGTGTGTGCGTGAGTGTGTCCAACAACTGCCCAAGCTGGTCACCCCACACACTCCCCCCTTAACACACACACACACATAAAATTACAGTTTTAAAGGCAGCACTATGGGGAAAAAGTTGAAACTTTTGACATTAGTAAGTTTTCAAGCCAGAGTCCTCAAAAAAAAAATAAAGAATTTTGAAATTTTTTCATTTTGAATTGGACTACGTCTTTACCTGCACCTCCCCACTCCGCTATTAGAAAAAAGTGTTAAATAATAATATAAAATTAAGATATACATAAAGCTTAGCCATGAACACACTTGACCTTGTCGATCAAGCTTAAAAAATTTAAGGTAGTCCTCAAAAATCGAAAGAAAAATTGTATTCTAACATTTTATTTTTTTTTTTTTGTTACTTATTGTTTATTCAATTATTCTGTTATTATTTACAACAACTTAAATTTTACTTATATGCCAACTTCTAATACAACTTAGTCTAATGAATAGATTCTAATTTGAAAGTTTAAATTTATAAAATCAAACATTTTTCAAGATATTGAACAACTACAAATTTTACTTAATCCAAAATATCAGACTTCTTCCCATAGTGGGCAGCTGGAAAGTGCGCACCACCTTCACACACACACACAAGCCCATCCACACACACAGAGGCACACACTCACGCATGTAATGCTCGCACACACACACACACAAACTAATTTACCTACGCCAGCAGTTTTTGGTACACACACATACAACATACATATATGCAAATTTTGCAATGCTTTATTTTGGGGGTTGTCCGCGTACGTGTTTATGCGTGTGTGCGTGTGTAGATGGTGGGCGGGGTAGGCGTGGCGGTCTGCAAACCAAAGCCGCCTCGTCATTGTGTTCGTCTGTTCCTGCTCCTCAGCTTCCTTCTCTTTCTTCCTCTTCCTCTTACTCCTCCTTCTTCTCCACTCTCCCCATCACCCCCTTACCCCCTGCTCAATTCACGCCACTTTCAAAGTCGTTAGGCTGCCTTTTGGCCATTGTTGGACTTATGTTGCCCCTTTCACTTTCACTCTCACTTTTCACTGCATGTGTTTGTACCTCCTCCCCCCCCCTCCTTTCTTTCTTTCTACTCCCCCACCCACACACCTATTGCCAATGTCCATTAAGAGCAACAACAACAACAACTACAAAAAAGGAAACCACCGCATGCTGCATACATTTTAATCTTTAATTTATGGCTTATTCAAAACTAATGACACTGAAAGTGTCCATGTCGCCGCCTGCTGCTTTTTCTGCTGCTTTTTCTGTTGTTGTTGTTGCCGCCTTTTGTTGCAAGCCGACCAGTTTGGTGGGGCAAGGCAGTCAAAAAGGATTGAATGCCACATAAAAGGCTTGGACAACACTTTGTCCCATTGTTATTTCTTCTTGTAGAAAGAGAAATGGAAACAGAGAGAGAGAAAAAGAGAGAGAAAGAGAGAGAGAGAGAGAAGAACATGCAAATTAACGAGCCAACTCATTTCTCTTGCAATTTGCAGTTCTTTGAGATCTGAAACCTTGGAAACCTTGCAACTAGATACTTACGCCACAGAAGCCACGAATTTTCAAAGCATTCTACAACAATTTGAATGAGTACTCGACATGAATAATTTAATTAAATATTAAGATTACTCTTGAAATGTTTCATTCGGATGCACATTTAAATAAGTTTGCAAGAATGTAACGAAATCTACAGCTAAATGAATCATTTCTTAAATTCTCTTTTACAAAAAAAAAATAATAAATAAATTTAAATGCTGAGTTGAATCTGTTCATTTAAAAATATTATTCAAAAAACTTAAAAAAAACGCACGGGGTAACCAGAAACGTATTCCTGCTAAAATATAATTAATTTAGCGATATTAATAAAACTTGAATGCAGAATGAATTCAAAAAATCTGTTCAGCTTTGGCAAAGCTATGCAAGTTTGAAGTTGGTCACACCTTTGACCTATTACATTTGCAAGCCGCAAATTTCATATAATTTAAAATTTAATTTCATTCTATTATTATTAATAACATTTCTAATAAGTTACTTTATTTTATTATTTTCTACTTAATAAGTTGAATTTCTGAAACGCCTCTTTTCCCCTCTTTTATTACTTGCAATTCACTTAATTTCAATTATTTCCATATTGATTTATTTTATTACATTTATATTACTTTCCACAGTATACATTTTATACTTTACTAATTGAATTTCTATTCATTGTGTTCCATTGAATTATTTGATACCATTTGTGAAATTAAATTTACTAAATTATGTTCCTTAGATAATTACATTTCATTATACTTCATTTATTTTATTTTATTTTTTATTTTTAATTAAAATTCTCTGTAATAAGTATCTACTTTTATTCTGTTTTTTTTTTTAGATATTAAATTAAATTGATTGCTTCAAATGCAAGATTTAAAGATTCTACAATTATTAATAATTATCTGCTATTGCTTTTGAACTATGTTTGTATATTTGTATGCATCCTGCACACTTATTCTATTCAGCTTTGTTTTTAATCTATTCCTTATTACTAGGCATATTAATTTTATAAATTTCTTTTCTTATATTCTAATTCATTTTTCCATTCAGCTTTTTTGTATGAAATTGTAGAATTGTTCGCTTGACCGCCGCTTGACGCTACAATTTAAAGTCCCTGGCCCGGCTATACATAGATAAATAAGATGAGAATGCGAGTAGAGTAGTTGGCTGTCATTAGATATGCCTGGCAACCCTTAAACCCTATGCATATACGCACATGTACCAGTGTGTGTGTGTGTGTTTCAAATTGTTTGCCATTTGTAAGCGTTGTATGTTTTAGGCCTTTCTCGTTTGCTGTTGTTTTAAAATTAAAATGAATGCCCGCAAGCAATAACTACGACAAGCCAACAGCCACCCACAACCACCCCCCTATGCCCCTCTACTACCTCTTGGCTCTTACTCTTACCAATCACCCACTAGCCAACTGCTGTTGCTGTTGCTGTTGCCTTTGCTGTCCAAGACAAGCCAACATCATTATGCGTAGCTGTGTGTCCATGTGTGCATGTCCGTATGTGTGCGTGTGTGTGTGTGTGCGAAATAATCTCGTAAATTACGCAAAAAAGGAAACACGCCGCCAGGAAGACACACACACACACACATACTAACACACTGCCACAGCCGATGCTGCCCAGGAAGCAAAACGACCAAAAGCCGAAGTCAAATTCGAGTCGAGTCGAATCGAATCGAAGTCCAAGTTCCTTTGAGTGGTTGTCGGTGGTGCTCGGTGGTTGCCAGACGACGACGACGAAGCACCACGTGGACCATACACACCACACACACACACATACTGGGCACACACACACTCACACACACACACGATTTCAACTCTTGGCCATGGCAAAAACTAGCAACCACCAGTAGAAGCAGAAGTAGGAAGCCAGTGTAACGTCTCATTGAAGCGGCTTAAATAGTTAGAAATTAAAATTTTATTTCAATTCAACTTTTTTTCAAGTTCTTAGTTCAAGTCGAACTTTGACTAAGTACCATAGTTAGTTAGCTTTTCAAACTACAACAGATCAAATCATCTTACGCTCTATTTGACATTTTTAAGCCGCTTTTAACAGTGTTGCATTAACATTTCTGCTGTTTGCATTTCAGCAGAGATCTCACTTAATTGTTAACATATGTTAATCCCAAACCCTAGTTAACATTGCAAGCAAACTTTCTATTTTTAAGCTTCTGTTAACAGTATTGTATTAACATTTCATCTGTTAGATTCAGCAGTGATCTTATTAATTTGAAATGCAATAAGTAACATGTAAATAACATTAACATTTTCAACAAATGTTGATGGAAATATTTGAACAATGTTCGTGATTGCATTAAAATTTAAAACTTCTGTTAATAAAATGTCTTAGACTGTTGCTGCGACTTTTTGAATTTAATATATGTGTTTTATTTATTTATGTAATATTTATTTTCTTTTAAATTAAAGATATGCATAATTTATTTAAAATAATAATTTTTAATTAAATTAAATTCCTAATTTTTATTCTTATTTCTGTCAACTTTTCTTAGTAATGTCAGTTAGCTAATAAAATAAATAAATTAAATTATAAACTATGCAATTTAAATCAAGCAGCCCTCGCTGTAGGCACATGCACACACACTCACAGATTGAAATATACATATGTACATACGTATACATATTCGTTTGCAGCACATTGTAAAATCCGTTCAGATCTAACCCCCCAATGTCCCCCATTCCCCTCCCTCTGTCCTCGCCTTTTGCCCAGCATCGTGTGTCCATTCACAACACTTGCGACGCACAATATAAGCCCCCAACCCCCTCTCATCCACACACACACACACTAGCACAGACACACACTCTGGTCCACTTATGATGAGTTTACATTTTCGAAAAGCGAGACATGAAAATGAAAATTGGGCAAGGAAACTTGCCAAAGCCAACGGCAACAACAGCAACAACAACAAAAGGAAAATCGCCCTCGCAACTCGCACGCATCTCTCATAGTTGAAAATCGTTGTCGTTGTAGGCATTGTAGGCGTGGCAAAAGGGGCGGCTGTCACACATTCAAAACAGCTCAAAGGCAACTTGTGGAGATCGCAAGAGAAGAAGACGAAGAAGAAGGTTCAGCGGACGAAGAAGGGGGGCAAACAGGAAGCCAAATGTGGCTCGACGTCGTCGTTGTCCGCACACCCCTTGCCCAACCCCACCCCCACTCCCCTCTCTCTCTCTCTCCTGCTTTGCTGCTGCTTCTCTCAGCTGCCCGTTACGTATGCATATTTTGCAAGTGCGTGATGTCGATGGGGATGGGAAGGGGAGGGGAGGGTAAACATGTCAGACCAGACGACAACGACAACGAGGAAGAGGAAGAGTAACAGTGGCTGGTGGGTTGGGGGTGGGGCTGGGGATGGCAGGGGGTACAAATGAGAGCTTGAGCAAGGACGCAAGATGTATGTGCTCCATGTGTGTGAAACGTAGACGATGGCCAGCAAACTGAAGAGAGAGTAAAGAGAAGGGGAAAGGCAGGGAGGAGGAGGGAAGAGGCAAAGAGGACAGACGGACGGACGTCGTGTGGACGACGGCGATGCTGACTTTGAATGTCCATGTAGACATTTTGCAATTTTGAAATACATGCGCAGTCACACACACTCTCAAGCACACATACACACACACACACACACACACGTCACACACATACGCAGGCGAAATGCTTTTAACATTTTCTAAGATTCAAATTTCGTAAATTATCCCTTTGCGAGTTGCTGTGCGTGTGCGTGTGCGTGTGTGTGTGTGTGTGCTACGTATGTGTGTGTGACGCATGTGTGTTTGTGTTTGTGTGTGTGTGTTACGCTTGTTGTGCGTCGCTGCTTTTTGGTTATCGATGGGCGGCTCGTGTTGCGTCCATTGGCCAAGAACTAAACACGAGTCACGATTTTCTGGCTTCTAAAATTTCCCATGCTGTGCTCCCTCCCCCTCCCCCAACCCCTCCTTCTGTTCATTTCCCAACCCTCACCTTCAAAACTCACTCTTCCCCCCCACTCGCTGCCTGTGTAATTTTCCAACTTATTTAGGTAAACAAAAGTACAATTTGGCTGTCACAAAAATTTTCATTGCATATTCCTAGGCGTCAACATAAAAAGCGCAACATGGCGTATGAGTGATGTAGAATGCACATTGTAAACGTCGAGAAATCACTGCATACATCTTAAGATGTTCTAAAATTCAGATTTAGAATAAATTTCCAAAGCGATTTTTAAGGTAAGTATATTTTTTTTATTGTTTTCGTATATGGCAACATTACTAACTATGTGATACCCTGTAGCAAGCTCTAATCCTTGGCATGCCGATGATAATCTTGTTCTCTTATTTTCCATTATCTCCTTCAAAAACTAGCACAAATATGAGCTTGTCATTTTAATATTAACAGGGTATAAAATTTAGTTCGTTATGGGAAAACATTTAAAAATGATTAATGATATGTTACTGTATTAATAATTAATTAATAATTAGGCCATGTTTTAGCTGGAATTTAAGCTAAAGTTTGAGAAACGCATTTAAAAGGATTTAAGCTGAAGTTTTAGCTTAAGTTAAGTTTTGGTTTAAGCTTCATTTAAATGAAAACTTGTAACTTTAATCTTATTTTCGGTTTAATTAGAAATTTAAGATCCTTGTAGCATAATTTAAATTTAAAGTAAAAACTTAAGCTTAATTTTAATCATCAGTTTAATAACAATTAAATTAAATTGAATATTTGATAATCAGTTTAGTTTGGTTTTAGTTTTTTCATTAGTTAAAGCTTCAGTTTAAGATTCAGCTAAATTTTGAATAATAATTTAATCGTTATTAAATTTTTAAACTTTGATTTATTCTTAATTTTAAGAATTTGTTTGAGCTTAATTTAAACTCAAGTTAATTCTTCTCGTAGGAATTCTTAAGTATTCCTTTCTATCGTCATTGCTCCCTCTCCCTCTCCCTCTCTCTATCTCCCTCCCTCTCTGACTGTTTCTCATTCCAACTCCTTTTGTGGTTTATTTCCCTCCTTCTCTCTCTTTACCCGTTCCCACCTTATCACATTGCTGCTGTTATTGTATTGGTCATTGTGTGTGTGTGTGTGTGTGCGTGTGTGTGTCGATGTGTGTGTGCGTTGAGTAGTTCAAATTGTATTTACTGTGTGTGCTTTGTATTTTGCATACTCGCAGCAGCTTTGCGTTTGAAATTAATTTATTTTGCCAAAGCGCAACACACATACACACACACAAACATACATATGTATGTATGTATACAATTGGCCATTGGGAAAGTGAAAGTGTTGGACGGACGCGTCGTTTGGTCGCGTCTCTGTCGCTGTCGCAGCGACGTCGACGTTTGGCGCTCATCTTTGTGCCTTTTGCCTCGAATGTCCGCGCTTTTGGTTGGCTGACTGTGTGTGTGTGTGCGTGTGTGGGTGTGGGTGTGCGTGTGTGTAGTTGGCATGCGGTTAAAAAGGTATCTCAAAGATACTAAATACTTTATGCATGAATGTGCCAAATAGATTTACGAGAAACGAGAGAAGGCAGCAGCCCTGGTCTTGTCCCTGTCCCTGTCCCTGGTCCACTCACTCTCCCTCTCCCTCCCTCTTTAAGCAAGTGTGTGTGGTGGTGGCTTACACATACACACACATGCATACACACACATGTACACATACATACAGTTATGGAAAAAATAATAGAAACGACAGGGCTGCTCACATTTGAGACCAAATATTTCGTTTCTGGAGCAAATTTCATCCATGAAAACCAGTGTACTTGGTTTCAGGATAACAATGCTCTACTTTGGATACCTTTTTGGGCCTCTTTCGTAAGAATTATAAACAGTGTATACTGATTTGTAGAAAGACCACGATTTTGTCTTGGAAAAAATAATAGAAACACACTAGAATTTTGATATTATCTTGTTTCTTAAAACTTGAAATCGAGTTATATAGGTATCATTTCATGAACTAACTATAGAAGAAGACATTAAATAGCTTTTTTTTTTTGGATCCCGTTCTGCTTGTTGTTGTTATTCGCTTCATAATGGGTGGTGGCGTACATTGTACCGTTATTGAAAGAAAACATATTCTGAATCTAAAAAATAAAGACAACTCAATCTCAGATATTGTTACAATTCCTAATATTTATAAAAAAAATGTTTTCAGCGGGTTACTATAAATAAAAACCAAAGACACGCAGTAAAAAAGCTTGCACCATAGGGTAAATTCGACAACCTCCTTGTCCGAAAATCAAAAAAAAGTCCCTCTCTCTCATCGGAAGTTCTAAAAAATGAGTTAAATGCACATGTTAGTAGTCGAACTATAAGAAATAGAACGATTGATGACGGTTTCAAAAGCCATATGGTTTGAAAGGTACCATACCTTAGTAAAAAACACATCAGCAACCGGGAAAATTTCGCGCAGGTGCGTTTCCTGCCTCCAAATTGAAAAAATAAGTTGTTGTCAGACGAAACTAAGATCAATTTGTTTGAATCTGATGGGGAACCACATGTTAGGCCCCATAAGAATACTCCCCACGACCCAAGGTGCTCAACTATAACGTTTGAGTATGGAGTTAGAAACATAATTTTGTAGGGATGCGTTTCTCATTCTGGTGTTGGTCCATTACATTGGATAAGGGAAAAAATGAGTGCCTCCCAGTATGTCAATATACTCGACAGTATAATGTTACCTTATGCTGAAAAGGAAATGCCTTTAAAGTGGGAGTTCCAGCAGGATAATGATCCAAAACATTATTCAAAGCTGGCCAAGAAGTGGTTCCTTGACAGTAAAGTTCCCCTAATGGAATCGTCTTCACAGTCACCAGACCTAAATCCTATAGAGCATCTTTGGAGGATGTTAAAGAAAAGGATTGGGGGCTATAAACCCCAAAAGTAAGGATTATTAGTTGAAAAAAGTTAAATCCGAATGGTACTCCATTGATCCATCGATTTGTGCCAAACTGGTGGACTCCATGGATCGTCGACGTTTCGGAGTCACTAAAAGTTGCGGTGCTACAACCGAATACTAAAATTAAAGGCTAATCTTTATGCCTTTATAACTTAAAAAATGTTTTTCTTAACTTTGGGCGTTCCGTTTCTATTATTTTTTCCAGGCCTTAAAAATTAAAAAAAAAATTTCTGCTATATTAAGTTTTTTGAAAAATATTATTTTGTTATACAGTCGAACTTCCCTAACTCGAACTTCCCTAACTCAAAGTCTCTCTAACTCGAACAAAATCGAGTGGCAATACTAGGCAAATTTCATACAATTTTACTTCCCTAACTCGAAGTCTCCCTAACTCGAACCTTTTTTCGTGGATAATGGTGATTCGAGTTAGGGAAGTTCGACTGTATTTTGATACACTACTGGATAGGCTTTATATAAAAAATATGAAACTTAAGAAAAAAAATGTTCATTGAACAAAATTTTAAAAAATACGAAAAAAAAATGCCGTTTCTATTATTTTTTCCATGACTGTATATCTATCTGTATGCGCGTCGATATTAAATTTAAATTGGCGCTTGGATATTTTAGAAAATTGGAGTGGGAGAGCTTAAGCAAGAGAGACAGAGAAGCAGCAGAGAAGGAGGAGTAGGAGAAGGAGGTGGAGGAGGAAACACAACGGTCACGATGCCTTGCAATTAAGCTTTATGTGAGCTGTGTGTGTGTGCGTGTGTGCGTATATGTGTATAACATTACATCAACATGGTTAGTTGCCCATTTGCTTTGAGTGTATGTGTGCATGTGAGTGTGTGTGTTTATGTAAAGCCTTAAATATTAATAACAGTTACAATTTTTAATGATTAAAAGTTGGCGCATGTGTGGCCAAACTCTCTTAACGATGTGTATGTGTGTGTGTGCGTGTGTGTTTGTGAGAGCTTAGCAAAAGTACAGTTAGACAAATGCCAGTCAAGTTTTGACAACTGACTGCCTTTGAGTCTCCCCCCTCCCCCCCTTCACCCACTCACCATTCACCACTTAGTCAACGCCATTAATTTGCTTTACCTTCAACTGTCTGCAAAAAGCAAAGAGTTGCAACAACTCAAACATAGTGAGAGAGTAAGTATAAAGGCAACAAGTGCAATTAAGAGTGCATGCAGTTGACAACCAATTAAAGAGAGAGCAAACACCGCAGCAGCGACGCGTCGCTAATTGCAATGTCAGAGAGAGCGGACTGCAAATGGCGTCAGCAGCGACGCGACGCTTTGCTACGCTAATTGCTAACAGTGCATTACAAAGCTGCAAGCAGAGCTTAAATCATAGCAAAAGCAGCGACGCCAGCAGCAACAAACAAATGCAAATGCAAATTCAAAGGCAAAGGCAAACGCAAAAACAAATGCACTGCAGCAGCAACGTGTTGCTGACAATACGCTTATGCTGTTGTTGTTATAGCTGCTTCAGGGATTGAGGGCAGGTTTGTTTACGTTTCACACAACGGTTAATTCATAAAAACGCTATAAAACGTGCAAAAAGGTAAACCAAAAAAAAAATAAAGGAAAAAAGAAAAACATGCGATAAAATAAAAGCCAAGCTGACAAACATGAGACGCGCTATTACAGTAAAATTAGAGCACAGTGGGGGGAAAGAATGAAATGAAAAACAAAACACATTGTATGTGTGTTTGTAGCACACGTGTTGCACATGCATTGCATATTGCAAAAAAACACGCAGACTGAGCAGCAACAAGAACAGAAGTATTAGAAGAAGAAGAATGTACAAACTAAGTACTGCAGATTAGACACGCACAACGGACGCAAACAGCAGGCCAGCGACAGCGACGTCGACGGCAACAGCGACAGCGCTGCACAATTTATATGCCAGCCATTTTACAACCCTCGGTCGACTCACAACAACACTCTCTCTCTCTCTCTCTCTCTCTATCTCTCTCGTTTGCTTCTGTCGTCTGTGTGCATTGCTCATTTGGCTGTTGCAGTCGCAGCCGCTGTCGCCGTCGACGCGCTGTTGCTCTCGCCTGACGTTTCATTGCCATTTTGTTGCAGTTGGCGCGCAATGCGTTGGCATGTTTAACAATGTCTGTGTGTGTGTGTGTGTGTGAGTGGTGAGTGTGTGTGTGCTCATGTGTGGCTGTTGCATTGTTTGCATTTCAAATTGAATTCCTTTAAAATTCAATCCTGCCCCTGTGTGTGTGTGTGTGTGTTTGCGTTTGTTTGTTTGTTTTATGCGTTGTGCATCTGCTGTTTTTTTTTCTGTCTCTCTGTTTTGTTATTTTTCCCATTGCTGTTGTTGTTCTTGCTGATGTTGATGTTGATGTTGTTGTTGCTTCTGCTGCCGACGTGCATTTTTCAATTATGATTGAGCAGCATTTGTCGTTCGTTTTGTTGTTTCTTTTGGTTTGGCTTAATTCTTTTGTACAAATCAATGTTCATATTTATGTATGTATTTATGTTTTTTTCTGTCGTATGTGAGTTTCTTTTGCTTTTCACCTATTCTTGTTCATTTGCTTGCAATTCTCTCCTTTTTGGGTCTAATTTTAAAAACTCTTCCCCCATCTGTAACTGTTCCCATAGCCAAGCCGAAAAATCTTCCCACTCCTGTAACTGTTCCCGAAAAATCAGCCAATGATCCCCAACCGAAATCGTAGCAAATCTCTAGATACATGTGTACAGACATATGTACATATGTACATGTACATATGTACGTGTATGTATGCAAATGAGAGCCAGTCGAAAAAGATTCGAGCTCAAAGAAGTGTTAAGAAAACAAACGCACAGAAAACAAGAAGAATGAAATACAGAAATAAAGGCAAGCGAAAATACCAAGCAAAGCCAACAGCAAGTAATACACTGAGCAAAAAATAAATAAAAAAATTTAGCTTTACTCAAATCTTGTATTTTTTTCTCCTCATCTTTAGTTATAGCATGATCATTTTTTCTTTGTTCCTTTCACACAATTCTCGACACAATTTTGCATGTCACTAGAAATTCTCGCTGTGTAATGTGACAATTGCCGTCGTGTGAAGAGCAAATAGATCTTACAACACATAGAAAACACACATTGTACATACATGCATATATATGTAAATACTATGTACAACACTTATGCACAATACATATGTACATATGTTTAAAACAAAGAGCGTGCGAAGTTTTACTTGCACAAATTAAGACACTCAACTAATTCATTCTTATTAAATGCCGCACAAAACAAACACGTGATGAACACGCGGAAACATACATACATACATATGTACGTATGTACACGTGTACTACACGTTCAAAGCAAGCCGAGCTTAGAGCTTTCGACAGACAGAGTAGGAAGAGGAGCTGAGAGAAATAGCACCACATAAATAAGTGTAGAGATCATAAAAGAGAACATATCTAAGAGCATTATCAAGCTCAATCATATTAAAAAAATGTCAAGTTCATACGACAGATGAAATCGAGTTTAGTTACACCACATTTATAGATACATACGTTTTCAAATGCGCTTTAATGCAAAAACTAATTTAAAGAAAATAAATTTTCAAGCCCGTCTCAAATTTACTCATTTATTAAAAAATTAGCTGACCGTCATATACAACTATCAAATTTTATTTTGTGTATATAGAAGGTGTATATGTAGAAGGTTCATATAGAGGATGTATATAGAAGGTTAAGTTGATTTTCATTAAATCAGACTTAGCTGCCTTATAAACGTTGTATAAAATACTTCGGTGGAGAACATGCAGCAACTTTATGAAAGCAAGCGGAGCTTAGATTAGGATAGAATTAGCTAAATCAGAGCTTTGACATTCCCACACAACAAAGTAGTACAAAAAGCATAAAAGAGAATACATATGTATGTACATACACATATGTAAATATGTATCAGACCATCATCAAGCTCTGTTATACTAATAAATGTAATCGGCATTAAGCCTTTTGACCTAATATCGGTAACAGGCTGAAAATCGACGCAGCGACAAAGCGACACAGCGACATGACGAACCCCAAAAACTGCGGTTATTCATAATGTACATACTTACATATGTACATATTTACTCATATATACATACATACATGCGACTCTGCCGCAAAGTCAACACCAATAATGATAATAAAAGAAATATAAAAACCAGAGGAAGACAAAAAATAACACATACTGACAGCGCAAACTTCAAGCCGGCTTTAGCAAAAAAAAATAAAAATTGAAAATAAAAGAAAGAAAACAACAACAAACAGGCGCAGGCGTAGAGAAACCACAACAAACGGCGCAGTCGCGTCGCCGCTCGCACATGCCTTGGGGTTTGCATGCGGGGGAAAGGGCACGACGCTTGGCCCTGAGCCCCATGCGAGTGTGAGTCATAAGTAGGGGAGGGCAATACTCGTATGCGGCGACAACGACGCGACGCTAGCGGCGGCGCCAACGGCATGTATCAGAGTGGCGCTCGCATTACATAAGCCGAAGTCTAAGTCGCAGCCGAAGACACTAACGCACAGATAACGAAGTCGAAAAAAGCAACGAAGTCTTAAACCAAAGTTGAAGCGGAGTCGGTGAGGAAGACGGTGTCGGAGGACTGTGACTGAAACGAAGCTGCGGCTGCGGCATCGGCTTAAACTTTTGTTTGTTCTCTCACTCCCTATGGCGCTCTCACTCAGTCTCTTCTCACACTCTCTGCCTCGTCTCTACTCTGTGCGCACTCTCACGTAATTAAAAAGTAACGGCGCTGACTATGACAGCTGTACGCGCTCAATTAAAAAGTCATTAACTGACACACATACAGAGATACACACGCACATTCTCTGTAAGAGAGTGAGAGCTAAAGAGATGGACACTGGCCACGCATTAAGGACTTGCAATCGTACGCTGTGATTGACGCTGACACGCAAGGCCTCTGCCGACGCTACACGCACACACACACACACACACACTCACAAATTCATACACGCACCTTGTAATTAGAGTTGAGTTAGGCGACGAGGACGTCGACGTCGGCGTCGGCAGCACTGTCTACCTGCGCCTGCGCACTCGCAACTGTTGCGTGTCATAAATGCGCCATAAAACTGCCTAATCCCGCTGCACACTTGAGCCGGCTGCAGCATCAGCTGTCTCAAGATCAAAACTAAAGCCCCTCCCCCTCCCCCTCTACCTCTCCAGCACAGTCACCCCAGCAGGCAGCTTTTAGTTGCTGTTGTTGCTGTTATTCCTCGTTCACTTCGTTTACTCATTCTTCTACTAATTCTTGTGCTGCTTGCTGCTCCTTGGCCTTGTCTTGTCTTGTCTTGCACGATGTCCATATGCACGAGCTTCAGTACATACAGTGAGCACCCCATAAAAGCAACTTGCACATCATTTTAATTATGTTGTTAAAGAATGTGTAAAGGCAAACATTTTCAAATTACTTCAATATATTTAGAAAAGTTAATATTTTGCTACAATAATAAATAATCTTCATTTTAGCTTATTATTATTGCCAATGTTTATAATGCCATTAATTTAATATGTTATTGTTGTACATATTTGACTATTCACTATTGATTGTTTAATATTTATTTATTGTTACATAGAGAACAATAATTATTAATTGTGTATTTATAAGCGAAAACAAAACTTAAAATACCTTCGATAAATTAAATGCAATAAGTTTGGAAATATAAAAATTTCGACTATTTATTATAATAATTTTAGCAAACAAAATTTAATGCCTTAAAATTTTATTTTAAAAAGTCGAACAAGTTTGAAAATCAATGATAACCCCAAAAACTATAAATTAGTTAATTATAACTTATCTCAAATATAAAATTATCAACTAAAGTCTAAACACTTTGATTAATTACAATATAGAATATAAAAAAAAACCATCAATGCTCAATTTAATTTTAATTTTAGTTTGGCTTAAGCTTAAAATAATAACTTAAAGTCTTTTACTATAAATATCTTTTAATATTGCAGCTCGATTAAGTTCAAATTTGTGCTTGCACTGTACAATAAATTGGCATCCTTTAAGGCGCCTTCGTCCACAGTCGTTGTTCTTAGCCTCTGCCCACTGTACACACACACGCACGCACATTCCGAGTGAGTGAGAAGGGGAGAGAGAGAGATTTTGAAGCTTGCGAACCGTTTTGTGCCCATACTTTGGGCTTCGCTTTGCCTCTTTCAACGTCTTCAGCGTCGTCTTCTTTATTGTTTTATTGTCAGTTTAGGGATTTGACAATTTGCTTGCTGATTTTTTATGACAATCATGTATGTAAATTTTCGGCGTGCCTTCTCTCTGTCTCTCGCTCACTCAGTGCCTCTCTCTGTCTCTCTTTCAGTTTCAACTCTTCCTCAAGGCCCCCGCATAAAATGTACGTTACGTTGCGGGTCCATGTGGATCTACATATATGTGTCTGTGTATCTGTATCTGTGTATCTGTATCTGAGCGCCATTAGCTCGCATTTGGCTTACGAGATTTTTAAATACTTTTGGGCATTTTCATTCGTTTGAGCCTCCAACTGAACCTGAACTCGAACCCTTCATACAGCTATTTTTAGTTTGTCGCCTTTTTGTTGTTGTTGTTGTAATTTTTTATTATGCTGTGAGTTTATTAATTTTAAAGCGTTGACAAGTTTTACGAGACCATCGACGCCCCTAAAAAATGGCAACAAGAAGTAAAAGAGGAACAACAGAAACTAAACTAAAACTAGGCTAGTAGTGTGAGATGAACGTGTGATTCTCAATCTGATATGAGTCTGGAATTGGTCATAACTCAAGCTGGCTAATAGAGTAGGAATGTGGCCTAATAATGGAAACCAATCAAGCCTACTTAATCATGCAAAAGAATTCACAATGAAAACAGCTGTTGGATTTACATACTTTGTTTTGAACCTATGAATCGAATCATTTTACAATTACAAAGATATTGAAAACAAAGTTAAAACAAGCTGTTGTGACAAGTTTCAATAGCTATTAGCTATTTTAGCATTTCTTCATTTGTATAGTAGGAACCCATTGACCAAATCATTCTAAAATCAAAAAAACTTTCAAGGCAAATCCAACACAATTTGTTTCAGTTCCCTAGCTGTTCTACGAGCCGAGTTACAATAGATTGTTTCTACCAAGCTTGACTTGAAGACCGTCCAAAAGCAGCTCATAAGGCTGCATCATCGTTAAGCAAGAGTTTTTTCCTTTGAACTCTCCTTTTTTATACATAAAAAAACCGAAATAAATAAATAATCAAAAGCAAAAGCAAATCAAATGCAAAAACACAATGCAAAAACAGCGCAAAGCAAAAACAAATGCAGTAATAGAAAGAGACAGCTAAGGCAGCAGCGACGGCGACGGCAACGGCAACAACAACAGCGACGTCAGCGAAAACACACAAAACACACAGTACAGCACATAAACTCTGCCTCTGCTGTGTCTGCTGCTGCCGTTGCCCCTGTATATACAAAACACACATACACATAAGCACAATAGCAGCGACAGCGACGCTAGCAGCAACCACTGCGCTGCTGCTGCTGATGCTGCTGCTATGCTGGGCATATGTGTGCGTGTGTGTTTGCTGCTGCTGCTGCCAGCGCTGCCGCTGCTGCTGCTGCTGTCGCTGCCAGAATGCCGCATGCACGTCGGTCATTTGTATTTGGAAACACAATTCCGTTCCGTCATTTGTATTTGGAACGCCGTAGCAGAAAGAAGGACACGAGCGAATAAGCGACGAAGCGTGCGAACGGAGTGGAGCGGCTATTTTAGCTTTTAGCGCCCTTTTTTGTTTAATTTTCTTTGTATAAAAATATAAAAAAAAAACAACAACAACATACGGCAAAAATCAACAAAAAAATTTTGGCAACATTTTCGGCAAAAAAAAAACAATTTCGGACTAAAACAAACAAAATATAAAAACATAAAGAAAGAAAAAAAACACTTAAAGTTTTTACTATAATTAACGCGTTTTCTATTGTGTTCGTCAACCTTTTTTTTCTGTTATTAAACCCAAACCGACTAAAGAATCCAAAAAAAGTGATCTTGGTGTTAAACAAAAATGTAATGTAACCAAAAAAAAAGAAGCGAAAAGCGAAACAAAAAGGAAACGGTCAAAAACTTACCGGCGAACAGCAGGCGAAAGCGAAACGAAATTATTTCGCTCTTGCAAAATCAAAATTCGAAATTCAAACAACCAAAAAGAAAAGCAAAGTTAAAACAAAAATAAAAATCAACAGTTCTTCAAGTTCCTCGATTCGGTATTTTTTTTTATGTTATTATTCTTCAGTTGTTTTGTGTTCGTGTGACGAAGAAGAAGCAGAGGAGTCGAACGTTAGCCGCAAAATAAAAAAAAATTAAAAAAACTGCAGAAAGCGAAGGCGCAAAGAAGTAAGCAAAAGTAACAACAACAACCACAACAAGAACAACAACAATGGCGAAGGCGATCGAATGAAACATTGATAGATCATTATCAGCATTACCTTCGTCATAATTATGCTAACATAGTAAATTACTCTTTTTTTCTGCGTGTGTTATTGTGAGTGTGTGTGTGTAAATGCAAAACTATGAACAAGCAAAAAATATAACAACGCAGTGTGAAAGCAGCGCATCAGCAGTAACAGCGAATGCAACTGCATAACAGCTCTGTTATTGCAATGTTTGATTTTTTTTTCTTTCCATACGATCATTGCAACTAAATAACAGAGAGCAAAAGCGGCAACTGCAACTGCAGCTGCGATCGTTGCTGCTGTTGCTCTTTAAACAGCAAGCGCACGTTTTTTTTTCTCTTTGTGTGCATTTTTGCAATAGCAGAAGACAGAGAAAGAGAGCGGCATTGAGATTAAAAAGAGAGCTGCACCGTTAGCAAAAGAACAAGAGAGCACAGTCTTTGTGCGAGTGTGTGTGAGAGTGTAAATGAAAAACAATAAATTGTAAATACATTAAATTAAATGACAATTAAACAATAAATTGCAAATGAAATTGATATTAATTAAAATGCATTAATATATTTGCAGTACAAATACGACAAACAAAAAACAAAGAAAAACCAAATACAAAACTACAACAACAACAAAACGAGCGGGCAAAGCAGCCAACGAATAACAACAACAGAAACAGGAACAGCAACAGCAACAAGGAAAAAGTGAAGCAGTAAAAGAGAGGAACAGCAGCTGCAGCAGCAAACAAAAACTGCGCGCCAAAGCAACGATACTAAGAGCAGCAGCAAAACATTAAGCAAAGAGAGCCACATGAGCAGCAGCGTGACGCCGACGCAGACGCAAACGTCGACGACTTATGTGACGTTATATGGCGAGTATAAAAAGTGAAATGCCGCCACTGCATGCGGCAGAGGCGCTTGCCTCAAGCAGCAGCGGCAGCAGCGCCACGGACAGTGGCGGTGGTGCTGCTGGCGGGGGTGGCGGAGGTGGAGATGATGCTGGCGGTGGCACAGCAGCAGCAACAACAACGGCCACAGCAGCAGCAGCAACGGTTGCTGCTGCGAATTCTGGCTCAGCGCCGGCAACACCCAATGCGAATGCAACAATCAGTGCTGCCGCTGACTCCAGTGACAATCAGCCTGGAACACCGCAACCAACGACACAACAGCAACAATCGCTAATGTCAGCCGATGCACAGCAGCAGCAGCAACAACAGGCTGCTGGCATAACGCATCAACCGTATGCAACACATCACATGTATGCCACAAGTGCACAGCAGCAACAGCAACAACAACAGCAGCAACAACAGCAGCAGCAGCAACTTTATGGCAGCATCTACGCCAGCGACATGCAACAGCAACAGAGCTATGCTGCCAGCAGCTACATCAACAGCTACGAGCAATTCTATCAGCAGCAGCAGCAACAGAGCGCCGCCGACTACGGCAGCAGTGCCTACGGTGATTACAGTAAAGCCTCGGGTGTGCGCTATCACCCCTACTTGCAACAGCCGACGTCAGTGATGCCTGTGGCAGCGGCAGCAGCAGCAATTGCTGCCGTGGAAGACTCAACGGCAGCAGCAACAGCTGCTGCGGTCAGCACATCGACAACAGCAGCAGCAATGAGTCCACGTGTGGTAAGCAGCAGCAGTCCAACGTCGACCTCATCGCACCTGCAACAGACGCCAAGTTCGCCCAACGGCGGCTGCAAGTTGCAGTGCAAAAAATGTGGCAGCCTCGCCAGCAACGAGTCCGAGTTGCAAGAACATATTGCCAATGTGCACGGGGAATCGCCGTACGGCAGCAGCGGCTATGCGAGCTCGCCGTACATCAAGGAGGAGATGCCGCTGCCGACGCCCACAACGGCGGCAGCAACAGTTGCCGCTGTGGCAGCAGCAGCCAGTGGTGAATTGCTCGATTTGGATTCGCAAAAAATGGTGTATCATCAGCAAATGTTGCAGCAACAGCAGCAGCAGCAACAACAGCAGCAGCAGCAGCAATTGGAGACGGGACACTTGCCACACTTGCCACCAGACCCGTTGCACTCGATGCAGTCGATGCAACAGCGCGCGCTGCACAGCTGGGAGCAACCACAGCTGCCGCCGAGCAACGAGGGATTGCCGCCGTACATGCAGCATGCGCAACATGTGGCACACGTCTCGGCCCATCCCCATGCCCACGCCCACGCCCATCCCCTGGTGGACAAGTCCCCCTACTCCCCCTACAGCCACTCCCCACCGAAACAGTCGCCGTATAATCACATCAAACAGGAATACGCAATGATCAAATCCGAATACGCGGACTCGCAACATTATGTGGACAAATCGTTTGATCCGACGGCCGCCGAGGTGGTTGCAACAGCCGCCCAAATGGCCACGAGTCCCGCCGAATTCCCCAGCACCACGACCGGAACGAGTCAGGATAATGGTGCGGGTGGTGGTGCTGCAACTGCTGGTGGTGGCGGCGGTGCAACACCGTCGCCATATCGCGGCTTCGAGCCACCGAGCTCGAGTTCCGTGTTGCCGGCCAACAGTTTGACCGCCAAGGCGGCCACCTGGAAGTCGAACGAGGCGCGTCGGCCCAAGACCTACAACTGCACCGCTTGCAACAAGTGGTTCACCAGCTCGGGGCATCTGAAGCGACACTACAACACGACGCTGCACAAGAACGCGGTCAAGTCGAGCGGTCAACCCGATCCTGCCACACTGCCCATCTCGGCGCACCACCATCCGTCGCGGGATCCAGTGACAAAGACAAGTCGTCGTGGCAATGCGGCAGCAGCAGCGGCAGCCGCGGCGGCAGCAGCAGCAGCAGCATCGCAACAGCAGCAGCAACAACAGCAGCAGCAACAGGAGCAACCAGTGGCACCAACAGAGCCACCGCCAAGAAGTCCGCCGGATTATGGTGGTGCCAATTGCGGTGGTGGTGTTTCATCTGTGGGCGCTGCCATGTCGCACTACTCGACATCGCCGTCACCGACCACAGCACAGCAACAGCAACATCTGTTGGCCAGCAATGGTTACGCCACCAATGGACATGGCCATGGCCATTATCATGGCTACAACATGCAACAAGTGCAATCGACAACAAGTGCAGACAACACCAACAACAGCAGCAGCAGCAACGGCAACAACAACAACAGTAGCAGCAGCAGCAGCAACAACAACAACAACAACACATCGACAACCGTTTTGAACGGTCACCCAAACGGGCTAGCAGGTCCCTCCGCCCCAATCAACAACAACAACAACATGCCGTCCTCCCAAATGAGGGGCCTGCTGAACAACAACAACAAAACAACATTAACAACAACAACAACCAAAACAACACCCACAACAATCACAACAACAACAACAGCCAGCACAACAACCACCACAGCAACAGCAACACAACAGCAACAAGTCATAGCTATAAAGAGCGAACAAATGGAGGACAGCAACAACTCACAAATGGAACAGCAACAACAGCAGCAGCAACAGTTGGAGCTGGAAGTGGAGGAGCAGGAATTGCAGCAGCTGGAGGAGCAACAACGGCAGCAGCAGCTGGAGCTGGAGGAGCAGCAGCAACACGTATTGCTGGCAACAGCAGCACATCACCAGCAGCTGCAGCAGCAGCATCAGGTCAGCTATCTGCGCCCCTATCACAGCAACACCAGCAACAGCAGCAGCAACAGCAACTCGCCCCTTACTATTTACCAGCAGCACCAACAGCAGCAACAGCTGTTGCCGCTGCTGGATTTCTCGCGCACCCCTCCTCCGCCGCTGTTGCCGCCGCCGCCTATGGCAGCGCTGCTGCCGCCGCCTATGGCAATGGACTACAACATGCTGGCTTTGGATATGCAGCAACAGCAGCAGCAGCACAGCAATATGCTGCAGTGCAGCAGCAACATCATCAGCACGCAGCAGCAGCAGCTGCCGGTTATTACCACCACCACCACCCCCATCACCCCCACCAATCAGCAGCAGGAGCACCCCCTCACCCTCACCCACACGCCCCACCCCCTCACCCTCACGCACACCACCCACACCTCGCACATGCACACCACCAATATGGACATGGAATGCACCACTATGCAACAGCAGCAGCCGCCGCAGCAGCAGCAGGTGCAACATTATCTGGAGCAACAGCAGCTGTCGCCGCAGCAGCAGCAACTGTTGCTGGCAGCGGCAGCAGCAGTGGACAACAGCAACAGCAATCACAGTATAGCCAGCAACAGCAACTGCAATACCCCCAACAACAGCAACAACACCAGCAGCAGCAGCAGCAACACGCGCACACCAACCCCGCCGCCGCTGCAGCAGCACAGCACCAACACCATCACCAGCAGCAGCAACACCACAGCGCCGCAGCTGCTGCCGCTGCAGCTGCAGCAGCCGCCGCTGCCGCCGCACATCATCACCAGCAGCAGCAACAGCAGCATCACCAGCAGCAGCACCAGCAACTCCACCAACAGCATCAGCAACATCAGCCACAGCAACAGCAGCAACACCCTGCCATGCTACCAGCAACTGCCGCCATTGCTGGAGCACACAATGAGCTATCACACTATTATTGGTAATGACGGCTACGACACGGCCTACACCAGCGATGGCCAGATATTGCAGCTGATGCCTGCCTCCCTGTTCGCCCCCTACGCCCCATTGTCGCCGTATTCGGTGGCAGCGCAACGTTCGCCGCAGGAGGGAGATTTACCGCCGGTTCATACGTTGACGACCGCGTTGCATGCACAGCATGCACAGGAGGCGCAGCAGCAGCATCATCAGCACCATCAACAGCACCAGCAACACACACTGCCGTCAACGACAACATTGACGCTGCTCGCCACGCCTACAGCGTATTCGCCCACGGTGAGCAGTTCACGTGCAACGCCAGCCTTGGAAATGGACATGGCCACATTAATAGCACAACAGCAACAGCAGGAGTATGAACTAGAGCAATATCAGCTGCAACAGCAACATCAGCAACAACTCGAGCTGCAGCAGCAACAGCAACTCGAACAGCAGCAGCAACAGCAGCAGTTGCAGCAAACTGTTGCCGTGTTGCCCAAAAAGCGACGCAACGCCGCCGCAGCAGCAGCAGCAACATCCACAACAACAGCAACTCTCTCACAACAACAACAACCGCCCAGTAAACGACGTCGGTACAGCAGCGTTGGCTCCACATCGCCACATTCAACCACGTTGCCATCGGGGCGGATCAAGTGCTTGGAGTGCGACAAGGAGTTCACCAAAAACTGCTATTTGACGCAGCACAACAAGAGCTTTCACTCGGGTGAGTATCCATTTCGCTGCCAGAAGTGCGGCAAGCGTTTCCAGAGCGAGGACGTTTATACGACGCATTTGGGGCGACATCGCACCCAGGACAAGCCGCACAAATGCGAACTGTGCCCCAAGCAATTCCATCACAAGACCGATTTGCGGCGACACGTTGAGGCAATCCACACGGGATTGAAGCAACACATGTGCGACATTTGCGAGAAGGGCTTCTGTCGCAAGGATCATTTGCGCAAACATCTCGAGACGCACAATCGTCCACGTGTTGTTGGCAAAAAGGCAGCAGCAGCAGCTGCCGCCGCCGCCGCAGCAGCAACTGCCAAGGCGACAAATGCAGCTGCAACAGCAACTGTTGCTGCTGGCATTAAGGCGGCTTTTAGTTTGGCTAATGCAAAGGCAGCCAGAGTTTTGTCAGCTCTCAAACACGACACAGTGGCAGCTGATGATGATAGTTTGCTAGAAGATGATGACGAAGATGATGAACAGCAGCAACAGCAATCGCAACGCCAGCAACTGTTGCTCAGCGGCGATCATCATTTGATTAAAAACGAATTTGTTGAGATTAAGCATGAATATGAGGAAGAATTTACCGAGGACTTTCATATCATTGAAAAGGACATTGAAATGTATTAGAATGGGGAACAAATTGTAGGTGATAGGGTTTATAATGGGGCTCGATGATAGGTGATAGGGACTAGAGTTTTTATGTCTAGGCTGCAATGTGTGTCTTCAAAGGTGCCAAACGCTTTGATTTGGCCCCTTCCCCTCCCCCTTCCACTTTCTCCTACCTCAAAAAAGAGGCACAAAGATCCTCAGTTGCATCTTGCGCCTTTTTTTTTTGCTTAAACTTTTTTCTTAACTTGATAAATTTGTTTGCAATTAAAGAAAACGCTTTTTTATTGCTGCATGCAATAAATTGTTGTTTTAAAAAGACTACTTTTTTTTTTTTTTTGTAATTGTTTTTGAGACACAAAGCGTGCCGCCTTTGAAGACACGCCCACTCAGCACAGCTGTAATTAATTAAAAAAGAAACTTTGCCATAATTAACAAAAACAGAAAACTATTAAAAGTAATCAACTTTTTTTTTTCGTTCAAAATTCCTAATTGTTGTAGCAGCAAATTTAATTTAAATTAAATGTAATTTAATTGTATTTGTAATTATAATTTACAATAGTATTAGTTATTTTTGTATTATTTGTAATTTGTAATGAAATTGATATTTTTTTAAACTTTTTTGTTTGTTTTTTTTTTTTAATTGTAATTTTTGTAAGGGCCGCACATACCTCAAAAGCATAAAGCAAAAAAAATGAAGGAGAGTAGGAAAAGCAAAGAAAAATGATAAATAAAGGAAACGCTTAAGACACACACACACACACACAAACACTCGCACAGTCACATACACATACAATCAGGGCAAAAATCACAAAAATTAAGAAAAGCAAATAGCACATTTTAGTTGACTCTTGTTTTAATTTTTAATTTTAATTTCTTGTATGTATAATTTGTTTAGCCTAACTTAACTTTGTTTGTTGTTGTTGTTTCTATGAAAAAACCCATGTAAACAAATGCCATATAAATAATTATGTAAACTAACTAAAAGAAAAAACACAAAACAAAACAAAAACCAACAGCAACGCAATGCCAATTGATATATAGTTTATATATAGATGTTACACTAGCCTACAAAACGCCAAATTGTCCAGCAACTAAACACAAAACGATCGCAAAAATCAGGGATATTTTACAATTATTATTATTATATAATACCATGTATATTTCTATATATAATAGATCTTTATATATATTAATATACATGTCTATGATTTTATACATATTAATATATTTATTATGTTTAATTTTTAATTTATGCAAAACTATATAAATAAACACATAAGACAACTGTAATTATTTAACTTTAGTTTCCTTTAATTTGTATGCTCTATTTTTTTTTTTAATATACAATATACAATTTATATATAAAATATTTTTAAATTTAAACAACAACTTTGGAAATACTCAAATCAAAAACAAATTGACAACTTCTCGTATAATTCGCCATTAGCTTTATGTTTTTTATTATTTTTAACTCCAATTTGTTAAACTATTTTTTTGTCGCCCTATACGAATATATGAAGATATAGTAATAGTTCTATATATAAATATACATAATTTGATCATTTTTATGGATAATTATTTTTTTGTGTAACTAGCGCAACAAATTTTTTAACTATATATCTAAATGATAACTGAACATGACAACAAAACAAAAGAAAGACATAAAAAACCGAAAAAATAGCAGGGAAACACAACTATTAAAAAAACGCAAAAATAAATTATTGAAAATGTTTCAAACCAAAAAAAAAAAAACAATCATTTATTATTTTCTTGTATTTATTTCATTTGATTTATTATTATTTTTTACAGTTTATTTTATTTGTGATGCCCTACGAATAAGAGTCTTTGAGTATCATCATTCAAATGGACCTAACTAGCTGAATTTTGAGTAGCGTATTTTAAGCTTTATTAGATTGCACGAAAGACCGTTTGTAATGTGATATCTTCAAGATACAATATGTAGTGAAGTCTGGAGCTCTGTCTAAAGCGCATTTAGAGTTCGCTTTGCGTTGATTTCTCGTTAATTTTGTTAATTATTTATGTTGAAATTGATGTTTAAAGTTGTTGTTGTTGCTAGTTCCAGAGAAATTACGTGCGTGTGCCTAAACATATATATATGAATATTTCTTCTTTTCGTTTTCTTTTATTATGTTTTTTTTAGTTTTTTTTTCTTTATGCTGTGTTGTTGTCTTAAGCGCAACTCTCGAGAGTTGAGAGGCCGCCAACGAAACTCGGCGACAAGACGAATGCGAATTTTAGCAACGCTAAGAAACACAGCAACGTTATGTACATACATACATATGTACATCTGCCACAAACACACATAAATACATATATACATGCACGTATGTGCATAGGAGTATGTATTTATGTATCTATACATAAGCAAAGTTCTGTTGCGGTTCCGTTTTCTGCGCACTTCGCTTCAGTTTCCCATAGAAAAAGATAATTTCAGTTTTTTTTGTCTGACTGAAAGGATATTTTTGTCAAAATTGTTCCACAATTTGCTAAAGTATATCTACAGATATTATATAATTTGATTCAGCTAGATTTGGACTAACTATAGACTGCAGATACTTTTGTATCTATTGCCAGCAATGATATTTTGAATGCAGCTCTTAAGACAAAAATTATATGCTGATTAAGTTCGACCTTATATTGACAAATTTTTATATTTTTTATATGCAATTATGAAAACAAGGAGTTGCTAAAAGTGCCTGCTAAATTGTCTCACATTGCTGATTAAATGCTGGTAACATTTTAGGAGAGCCCTACGCTTAAGATACTTTTGTAACTCAATTGATACTACTACAAGCAGAATATTGAGACTGTAAACTAGTCTTAGTTTGCAGTTAGAGCTACTGTTTAAAAGAGTTTTATGCTTAAGATACTTTTGTACGAGTATCTTTGGCTATTAATCGATTGACATAAATTAGTTATAGATATAGATAGATTAATAGTATATTCATTGTTGCTGGCTCAGCACATTATGGCAACATTTAAGTGCCCAGCAACAGCAGCAACAACAACAAATCATAAGCAAAAGCAAAATATCTCTGTATCCGTGGCTATAGATGTATCTGGTATCTGGTATCTGGCAAATGCCAAAGACAACAACAAAGCGAAGCAACATAACACGCACACATGTTCTGCCCCAGGTCCATATGTATCTGTATCTGTGTGCGCAGGAACAGCAGTAAATAGCCAAAAAATATATGTGTATATATATACACACATACACACACACACACACTTCTGCCGCTGTCAGCAAAGACAAAGTAGAAGAAGAAGAAGCAAACGAAATTAACGTACACGAAAAACGAACGAAAAGTGCGCGCCACAGCCAAGAGGCAGCCGCAGCCGCAGCCGCAGCGAGTGTATCTCAAAGATACGCAAACGCAAACAACCAAAAAAATTAAATAAAAGACGTTGAAGTTGCGCGCATGCGCAGACGACGACAACGACGGCGACGCAGCAGCAACAGCGGTAGCAGAGGCAGCAACAACATCGACAATGGCAACAACAGCAGCGTCGTCTCTTGGCTATGTCATCATAACATACAACGTCTTTGTCGTTATTGTCTTTGTCGCTTGTACACTGCGAGAAAATCATTAATTTAATTATAACTATACACAGCTCAACTGAGGCTAAGAACAAGAAAAAAGGCTTAACTTTTGATTGCTTTGCAAATCTTCTTATCATCATTTGTGGCTATAAATAATTTTTGCAGTTTTTTAGATCTGAGACGGAAATTTGAAATTTAAGATTTTTCATTAAAAAGAGTATTTAAAATTCGTTAAAATATCTTGAGTGTAAGATTATAATTTTTTTAGTTTTCTCTGAAAAATATGAATTTAGGACGAATATGCCGATTCCAAGAGTTAATTATGAATAGTTGGGTCTTTAAAGAGATTTTAGGAGATATTATTATATCGAGAAATTCCAGAAGGTTTCTTTTTTGAAAGTATTCTTCAGTGAATGCCAAAGAAAATCAACGCTAGTATTCTTAGTAAGTTATCTATGGTTTTCAGTTGCTTACTTTCGATATTGCATTGATAGTTTTAGCTGACGATCGTTATTCGTTCAGTGTATCTGTATCTGTGAATTTCTACTTGCTGCTGACGCTGCTTCTGCCCTTTGGCTGAATGTTGTTGTTGTTGTTACTGCTGTTGTTGTTGTTGTTGCTGCCGCGTTTGTTCTCGCTGTACGTTTTTCTTACGCGGTTTGTTTGTTGAACATAAAACTGGTTTCCTGTACATATGCTCATCCAGCAACAACGACAACGACAACACTAGCAACAACACCAACAACAACAACAACAACCATCTGTAATTTTAATTTTTCGGCAAGGCACAGATTTCGATCAACGACGACGACGTCGCTGCCCAGGTAGAAATTGTGTACCTTTGTATTGTTTGCTTACTCTCCACGTACATGTGTGCGTGTGTGTATCTTGTAGATACCTTGAAGACAGTAGACACACACACACACACACACACACATACATACATTACTCTCTTTCATTCTTTCTTCACATGTGTGCGTAATCCTTGTTGCCTTTTTCATGCTTTTTTTCCATGCTGTTTCGTTCGTCTTCTACTTATGTGTATGTGTTGTTGTTGTTGTTGTTACCATGATTCATAGTTGTTGCTGCCGCCTGGCTGCTTATATACATACATACATATATACCACAAAAACAGCCTGTCTATGTATCTGTGTCTGTATCTGCTGCTCCTTTCCATACCAAAAACGCAGTCAAAAAGGAGAGAAAAATATCGAGAAACAGAGAAATACAAATGGACAAGAAGCAGAAGAAGCAGAGATTGAGAGGAGGCCAGAAGAAAACAACAAAAAAAAAGCGTTGGAGAATTTTGTGAGCGAAAAACTGTGAACTGAAAAGGCTTTTGTCTTTCGCTTTTGTATCTTGTATCTTTGTATCTGTATCTATAGATGTTGTGTGTGCTGTGTGCAAATATCTGTGGCATACATTCTCATAGAACAGCCGCCTCATCTGTTTTTCATTTTTTTTTCTTTTTTTCTTATTATTGCTTCGTTTCTTTTTGCTTTCTGTTCTCTTTTCTGTTCTCTTTTTTTTTTGGCAGTATCTTTTATGATGGATGGGCAAATGGTTTTTGGCAGGATCGCTGCCCCATTTGCCAGCTTCTCAGTTGATCGTGTGAGTTTTTTAGTTGTAGTTATTGCTAACACTCGTCCCCTTTCTCCCGTCTTTCCCCCGTCTGCCCCTTGAGCACATGTTCTGTTGGATTCTTGCTTCCTTTTTATTTTCTATTACTTTTTTGCTGCTTTGTTTTATTTGTTTTTTTTTTGTTATTTATTTTATTTTATTTTTTTGAACCTAACTGTTGTTTGTTGCGCTATTTGCCAGTATCAACCTTAGAGCAAGACAAAAAGAGACAGATACCTCTTTCCCTTCCTTATTCGCTACGCATCTTAAAAGTGTCTCTGTAAATGTGTGTACCAAATTTTTTGTAAATTTTCGCCTACATTTTTGGGGCCAACTCATTGACAGCTGACTGTCTATTTGATTAACCCATGTTGACTCACACATTATGCTAAATTAACTTTATTTAAAAAAAGAAAAAAATAGGGATAAGTTGAAAATTATTTTGGCCCGCAACTCGTTTGACACTTAACACAAAAACTCAATCAAATTAGGCTGAAAAATGTAGCTGAGATGTCAATGCTAAAATGGGCCAAACACAAACACCCCTGCTCCCCCCGATCAACCCCCTCCCCTCTCCCCATGCTGTTGTCAACTCTTAGCTAACATTTTCCACGGAAAAACTGTTCATTTTCTTCTGCGTTATTTTTTTTGTCTTTTAATTACCAAACATTTGACAGCATCCTGATGCTGATATTGTGTTGTCTATTAAATGTAGATACACACGCATATACACACACACACACACGCAAACAGACATACACTTTTACAGTGTTAACCTTTTTTGAGGTTGGCTTTTTGAGAAAATCTCGCTTATGTTTGCCGCGCTAGAAAAATCAACCCCCGAAATAGCGTTAGATATTTTTGATTTTGTTTTTTCCTCCTCTTCTTTCTCAATTTCAATGCCAGCCACAGCCACAGCAACAACAACAACAACAACAATCGCAGTAGCATGGCCGCCATGCTGCATCATCATCATCCTCATCATCATTATGAGTAACAACAACAACAACATCATCTTCAGTTTTGTATCTTGAGCATCTGCCAACGCCTGTTCAAGTTGTCTCCTCTTCCTCTTTCTCTCTCCCTCTCGCACACACTCACACTCCCTCTCTCTCTCTCTCTCTCTCTCTCCCTCTCTCTCACCCTCTCTCTTTCTGTCCTCATTCCATTTTTCTGTATTCCCTAATTTGGACTGTGATTGCAAAATAATTTCAGTTATAAGCATGAATCTTTCATTTGATTCCTTATTCCTGAACACAATTTGCTTTTATTATGTGGAACTTTAGTTTTAACTTCGTTTCTTGAACATTTGCTTCTGAAAAGTAATGAATTTTACCGTAATAGATACATACATATAGAAGCATATGCTGATCTTATAACTTCTCTCTGAAATCGAAATATTCGCATAGAAATATACATCTAGAGTAGATTTAATAAAAATAGTTTACTTGAATTAATCCAGGCTTAACCACAATTTCCGTAAATACTCCATCTAAAGACTAATTACATTTAATCATTTTGAGTTAATTTACTCTTTTGATCTCTTGGTCTCCATCCATTTAAAATCTATTGGCGAAAAACTGAACAGCAACTTCTAAAAACGTTCAAGGGGATATATAACAAATTTCAGAATGGCAATGAAATTATTGACTTAATATCTAATCTCTTTATTATTTTACTTTTAATCTGGAACAAATTTATTTTAAAAATAAACTTGTTCCTCAAATTTCGATGCTTTAAAACAGTTTAAGAACCTTTTTAAGACAGAAAACATTTCACAAAGCAGGAGATTAAAGAAGGATGTATGTTCCTATTGAAAACTTAAGGGTGTTAGACTATAATCAATAATCGGACGTTTTAAAAATGTTCCTTAAAATCTTTAAAATTTTATAGATTATATTTTTGGATCACATTTTTATTTCTATCCGTTTTTTATTATAAAACTAATATAAATGGAAATGATTTTCAAAAATACGATAATAAATTCAGCTTATCTGGTAAATCACATTATTATATGCTAATTGCTCTTCTTTCTAATGCCCAAATCATAAACTGTAAATAAAGTGAGGCTAGGTTAGCTTGGCAAAGACAACATAATGTTAATTGCAATCGCAAGCGCAGCCATTGATCTCAGTGGGATCAGAATAAGTACATATAATTTGTTAAGGAGTGACTGAAAACATAAAAATTTTTTTTAAAATGCACTCATTGCTCATTACGTAAGCGCGCAGCTGTTTAAGTATATATGTATACATATGTGTGTGTGTGTTTTATAAATTATTATTAATTAGTTGCCACCCCCAAGGAATGCAAATCCAATCTCCTGGCTCTAAAGCCATCTCTGTCGCACCCGCTAGCAGCTGGTCAAAAACAAAAGACTTAGGCAACGAACTTGGCCTCAGTTGCTTCCTCTCAAAGAAAAAATGTACAAAAATAAAAATATTATATATATAGAAAATATAAGCATACAGGCTGGCAAGGCTTGTGGCTTTATACATATGAACATATATAGTTTATATCACTATAAAAATATGTGAATATGCATGTATGTATGTATGTATGTATGTATCAAGGTATGCGTGTTGCTAAGAAGGAGCGTCAAATGGCGCACAGCTGCGCCACATTTGTTGTTGCTGTTGCCGTTGCTGTTGCTGTTGTTGTCCAGAAATTGTTGCTACATTTTGCTTGTTTTGTTGTTATTATTTCTTGTGTGTCCTAATTCCAATTCAACAGAAATTTTTGTCTCACAATCACAAGAAAAACAACAGCAACAACAAATAAAGTAAAGCGAAATAAATCTTAGAGCCGAGAGGCAAGCGAAACGAGTTAAAAAAAATATAAAAAAAAAATTAAAAAAAAGAGTGATACGAAAAAAAGTTTAGGCTAAAGTTTTGTAGTTGTTGCTGTTGCTGTTGCTGTCGGCGCTTTATCCGATTTTGTGCTGTGCGCTGCTTGTTTTTTATGACGAGTTTCCGCTAATTGCTGATGCGCTGCAGATTAAAAGCAGCAACAACAACAGCAACAACAGCAGCAACAACAACAACAGCAGCTGCGTACAAATGGGGAGCGACCCCAGGGCTACAAGACGCGAAATGTAACACGAAAGAAACCAAATAAAACGTGAAAAAAACTCTAAATTTGAAGTCAAATTAGAAAATTTAAATTTAGCAACAGATTTCAATATATTTCGTAGAATTTTGACTAAATAGAAAAGTATGTATAAAAAAATTAAAAAAAAAAGACAAAGAGAAACACATTCAATAATTTTATAATTTCACACGCTATGCGTGAAGTTGTCAAGAGGCTTAGAGAGGGGAAAGGTGAAAGGTGAAAAGGGGGGAAAGATATAGCAGTCTGCCAGGATGATGATGACGAAGATGATGAAAATAATGACGCGCGTCAACTGCATTGAAGCGTGGCGTGCTTGTCACTCATTGTCATGCCTACGGACAGTTGTATACCCTACAAAGTAGTCTGTAGAGCATATCAGCACAGTTAGGCATTCGACCGCTGTAACAAGTGTTCACTGTAGGCGCAGCGCATGCGTTAAGTCGTTGCGAGTCAAAGTGAAACCCTTGGTATGGCTTTGATTCTGCTCTACTATTGCGGTGACTGCTGTCTAAGTGATCTCGATTACACTGCGAGAAAGCAGGGAGTAATTTCGACTTTTTATCTGTGATAACTGTTATATATAAGTGTATTAATAAGAAATTGTTAGGTAACTGTTATATATTAGTGTATTAATAAGAAATTGTTAGGTAACTCTTTATTTGATTTTGTAGAATTATATTTTAAGTACACTGCGAAAAAGGAGGGAGCCAGTTTATCTTAAATAAGCTATAATTTATTACACATATGACAGTTGTTACTGTTATATGTATTTTTGTATAATTATAATTAACTTTGAAGTAAATAAAACTTAATGTTAAATATTCAAATGAAGAGCTTTAAATAAGAAATAAAAATTGAACAGTGACGCATTTGAGCTATTTATTCTTAGCATTAAATATTGATTTTTTTTCTGCCGCTGTTCTTCTAGTCGAACAACAAAATTTTTAATTTTCAGAGCGATTTTTTTATGTAAGCCAATGTATTCAAATACAAGTGAAAAATTAAGAAAATTAGAAAATCCAGATGATGTTTACTCTGGTCATCCCATTTTTAAAAAATAAAAATTTAATTTTAAAAAATATTTAAGTTTTTAAAAATGTGAATTTTAAGTTAATTTTCAATATTCAACTACCCTAGAAAAGTGTTTTTTAATGAAAAACACACTACTTTTTGTATCGCGGCATAAAATGGGTTAAACACAATGTTAAGAGCTAAAAACTATTGTGTTATTTTAATGGCATGTAGACTAAACAGAAGTTCATTTATCTCAGCTAATACTTGAGGTAAACATTCTATCCTTTTTCGTGCAGTGTATATACACATATGTATATATATACATACATACAGAGCAGCCACCGAAGACGCGGCTAACCGAAATCAGAATAGGAAAAAAAAAAGAAAAAAAGGCGTATCGACGATGTTTGTTGGTTCATTTCTTATTATTGGTGTTGTTGTTGTTGTTGTTGCTGCTGCTGCTGCTGTAGCCTAGATTGTGGGCCATCAGCAGCGTATCGAGACAACAACAACAACCACAACCACAACCACGACAACCAGAGCAACAACGAAGATGAGAATTATAGGAATTATAAGAATTACGCTGAAACTGAAGAGAAAGACATCACTGCGGACGGCAGTCCGCGCTAGTGACGAAAGCAGCACGAAGGGTGCGAAGGCGACTAGCATATATACACAGGAAGAATGGAAGATTTGCTATGACTGTCCGATCAGGTCGAGCTATATACCGATCGAAAGGAATCAACTTAACTTACAAATGTGCATACTAAGACTTTTGGAAACTCACCTGGTTCGTGAGATAAACAGGTGTAAGTGGGAGGGAAAACATTTAAATTATTGGAGCTAATGGGGCCGCTGGAGCCTTTTTGATTTTTCTGATTTGATTTTTACAATTCTCATCAAAAATACGCGTTGAATGACACCTCGATCATCGAAATCGGACAACTGGTTCGAAAGATAATTAATTTTGAAATTTTTAGGGGCCTTTCGAATTTGAGATGAAAAGTCAGTATGTCTGTTTGTTTGTTTGGATCAAATCGTTAATTTAGCTTAAATGTTTGAATGAGGACTTGTTCCCAATCAAAAATCTAGAAACGTTTGTTCTACGACTTTTTCGAAAAAAAGCTAGTTTAGCGGGAAATCGCTAAAAACCGCTGAAATTAGTCCCTTATACCCTTAGTTTTACATATAAATTATTTTAAGCAAAATTTTTGCATTCGGCACTGCGCAAAACAGTGAATGAGTTTTATTTGGTATGAAGAATTGATACATTTTAGCGCAATGTGCCGAGTGCCAAAATTTTGCTTAAAATAATTTATATGTAAAACTTAATATTATTCGTCACAAAATTGGATATCAGAAATTTTGGGGCATGAAAATGTTTTCGTCACTAGACTTTTACCTCGTAAAGAGGTTTTTTTTGTGGGATCTTATAGATATCAGATTATGGCGTTTGCCTTAGCCTAAGCTAATAATTCTAATACACACATACAATAAAAGTGTGTATGTGTGTGTGTGTGTGTGTGTATGTGTGTGCATATGAGCATAATGAGCTATAATTGGATTAAAGATTTATTTATTGTATTTCTTTTGTGAACAACAACAACAACATTTTTACATTCGCCTGCGCCAGCTGCGCTGAGAACTGAGAATTGAGATTTTCGAACTGAGACTCTGAGAAACGACAACAACGACAACGACAGATCCTCCCCTTCCCATTTTGGACATTGACTAATTAGCGGGCAACTCTGGGCAATGTTTGATAATTACTGGCAAAACATTTGCATTAATCTCGCTCTTTTTTCTCTTCCCTTCTCATTCATCTCTTCCCCTCTCTCTCTCACTTTCTACCACATTGCAGCAAGCCGCAGCAACGTCAACAACGCCTGGCCAACAACGAAGCGTCAATACCAATACCAGCAACAATACCAATATCAAAACCATAACCAACACAACATCCAGAACAGGAATTACAATGCCCAAAAACGGCTCAAAATTTAAATTGAATTGAATATTTCGGACAAAGAACCGGGGGCGAATCTATTATTATTATAATTATTATTATAGTATAACAACTATCTAATTAACGCATGTATCGAATAGTTTTAACTAAACAATCATCCCACACTTCCCACACATAAAAAATAAAATAATATATCCCTAAATGTTCCCCCTCTCCCCAATCTAACCCATAAACTTATGTGTGTTAAATATGTGCCAGAAAGTTTAATACTTTCATTCAAATTGGCATCAATGTTTCGTTTTTAAGCAGCACAATTAGTACATGTACTAAATTTAGTACAGTCACAATACTCGACCCTTTTGTTCATTTATTCCTGTAAATTTGTATTTATGAGTCAAAGTTGACTCATTAAATCAAACAATGTTTTAAAAAAATTAGTACATTTAGTACGCATTCGAGAACTGCAATATGCCCA
This sequence comes from Drosophila recens, assembly GCA_037043495.1. Taxonomy (NCBI): domain Eukaryota; kingdom Metazoa; phylum Arthropoda; class Insecta; order Diptera; family Drosophilidae; genus Drosophila; species Drosophila recens. Next base: position 181,273 of record JBAMBJ010001194.1, on the reverse strand, counting down.
GCAAAATTATTCAATTTCATGTGTGTACTAACATCTGGTATAGATTTAGTACACATATCAAAATGCGTGCTAAATTTAGTACATGTTACATACATAAAGATAAGTATTGAAGCAATGTCTTGTAATAATATGTGTGCACTAAACATCGATGTACTAAAATGTGTTCTAAATTTAGTACATGCTTAAAGAACGCAAAATGTGTATTGTATTTGCTATGAATATGTTGTACGAAAAGTATAATTGCAATATCAGACATTAATGTAAATGCACCAAATGATCTAAAGTGTGTACTAAATTTAGTACATGTATAAATAATATTTCAAATATAGAGTACAACAGCAATATCAGGCATAACCATAAATGTACCAAAAATGTGGATGTACTAAAACTGTGCTAAACTAACAACGTACTAAAAATAATTGTCACATACAAAAGAGAATAATAGCTAGATATGCAATGTACATACATATAAAATGTGTATTTGTATGTGAAGGTTTTTTTTGTGTATTTGTTGTATGAACTAATTAATTTTATTAACTTAACGAAACAAACAAAACTATATAAAGACCTATATCAACATAGTGCATATCATTTTTTGGGCAAGTTAATACAATAATTAAGCATAAATAGCAAAGGTTAACAGAGGTTAAAGCAGCATCAGAAATGGCAATAATTTTAGTTCAATTTCATTTCATAATGTTTTTAAACTGTGCAATACAAAGAAAATACAAAATAAATAATGAGAAATTGATAATGGAAGTAAAAAACGAAAAACGGATAAATCGAAGAATATATATTACAATTAAAAGATGTATACAATAATTTTTTTTTTATGTATATGTATAGAAACTATAAATGTAAGCAAAAATAAGTATGACGATTACCTCAGCAAAGATAAAGGAAGAGAACATTAAGAAAGAGAGAGAAGGGGAAAGTAGGAAGAAAGTGACAGTAAATCAACTGCAGCTCAAGCAACTACCTCGTTAACAATAATGAAAATAAAAACTGAAAACTGATAACTGATAACTGAAAACTGACAGAACAAAACTGAAACCCAATGGAAACAAAAACGATGCAAATTAATGTCAAGCATATATCACATATATCAACTATATAGTAAACATTTATATGGTATATATATGTGTGTGTGTGTGCTTGTGTCTCTCACGAATGGCAACTAATTATACGTAAAACTAAAACAAATAACAATTTATACGAATTGCAAACAAAACAAACTTAAATTAAATGTACATTAAATTTAATTGTTTATATATACAACCAAAATACACATTTAAAAATATATATAAACATTATATATATATATATATATATTATATACATTAACAATTTACTTAGCGCCCGCCCCCGTCCCGCCCATAAGTTGTCATCGGTTTAAATTTGATTATTTATTATATTAAAAAAAAAGTAAAAACACATTTTGGCCAAACACAAATTGTTGCACACATATGACAACGGGGCGTGTCATTGGGCGTGGTTCACTCCCCCGCCCTCGCCCCCTCCCCAATTTCCCTTTACCTAAAGAAAAAAATGTTTATCAATTCTTAAATGTAGCAGTTGTAGTTGTGCATCTATTTCAACAACGAAAACTAATTAAAAATTATTAATAAATTTAAACTAAACAAATCTTAAATGTTTTAAGCGATTTTTTTTGGGTTTTCTTCCAATACCCTGTAGCCAATTACTAATTGGGTATGATAAATGTTGTGAAGACGATCTCTTCTCCATCTCTTTTCTGCATAACAAGAGACTTATTTCAAATCTACAGTAAAAATGTCCTATGGTGAACAAATTTCACCTTTTTATAGCTTAACTGGGTATGTACATAGTGTTTTAATCAAAAACAAGAAAAACACAAACAACTTGCTCAATAAAATGAAAATGTAGCTGTCCACTTTAAGGAGCATACACTGTACTTGCAGGTCGTCATCATAATAGAACAAATATAATACATGTGAAAAGTCTTTCCAAACTAACTACAGGGTATCTGCTAGTCGAGCACACTCGACTATAACAAACTATAATATAATTGGAAGAGTTTTTATGTTTTTTAGAATTCGAAGAAGCAATACTCAAAGCAAGCGAATTTTGTTTAGATTATTTTCCGAATTGAAAGCGAAACATATTTAAATTATGTAGCAACTACATGTTAAATTTTAGCAATTAATTATTATCAAAACAAGGAGCAAAACACAAGCGTAATTTACGCAAAATTATGCGCATAATTATACATATATTTAAAAAAACAAAATCGAAAAATCAATTGAAGAATAAAGAACATAAGCGACACAAAACAAAAAAACCTAAATCAATTTTCAAAGCACCAAGTGAAATTAAGAATTATGAAGGAAAAAAAGTATCTTCGGATCAACCGAAGCTATATTACCCTTGAAGATCAATGAGTATAACATATATGCTAAACATAAAATCAGGTAAATGAGCTGAGAAGCCCGTTCAGATAGGGTATCTACATACGCATAAAAAGAGCAAGATAACTCAATTAAAAGCAAACAAATCGTAGACATTTTTTGCTAGACTAAAAGGCATTATTAACCACCAACAAAAAATACAATTACAACAACTACACAACTGCAAGAAGAACAATTAACATTAAACAATAATTACAATAACAATGAACAAGGAACCGTGTACCTCTCAAAATAACAAAACAAAAAGAACCTGGATAAGGACAATTCGAATTTAGATTCCGATTTCAGCTTCTAGTCGGCGAAATGTATGTGTGTGTGTGTGTGTGTGTGTGTGTGTGTGTGTTTGTGTGTAAGGGCGAGTGTGTTTGAGTGTGTGTGTGTGAGTCTATATGTGTTTGTACATTTTTACATAATCGAAACGTCAAATCCAACAAGAAATATATGAATACCGAATTAATATCTATAATTCAATAGATTTTTTTGTAGTGCACGAAAAGCAAAAGATAAATGAAAATTAAATGGAAATGTAAATGGAAAACAGTGGCAACTCACTTAAATTGTCATTTTGTCATATGTATAACACTTTTCTTCCAAAACTATATAAATGTATTTTCCAGTAATTGGTTATGTGTAGTATACAAATCATGCCGCAAACGGGGTCAACAAATTGTCAACAAACACTTGAATGTATAACAAGCCGATAATCAGTTATCAAATTATTATATGTACAAAAATACATATTTGATAAAAATGAAAAGTAAAAATTTAAATTAAACAAATGCCAGATAAGAATGTACTTTCAAGTACAAATCAAAAAAACATACATACGATATAATACCATGAACAAAGAGAAACAGCAAGCGAAAGACAAAGAAAGCAACAACCCAATTGTCATTATTTAAAACTAAAAAAATAAATAAAAAAAATTATATATACATATAAAAAAAACACAAAAAAAAAGAGAACCGATTTTTTTTTGAGCCGAAATAAAGCATAAAACAATGTAAACTACAAAATATAAGACTTTGCTTTTTATTTGAACGAATTTTCAGAGAATTTTCTTGTTTTAGATTTAAATTGGCGAGAAAAACCGCTAAAGCAGTTATTTTAATTTGGAATTTAATCGAAAAATTTTAAGAAGAATATAAATTTCAGGATTTCTCGAAAGGGAGTCCTATTTCCAAAGTGTTATCAATTCGTCAGAAACGAGTACTGAAAGTATAAAATTCTAATTAATGTCATATTAATGAAGTAAGACTATTTGAAATAGTCTTACTCCTCATACACATACATATCCATTGATAATACCAATTCGTAGTAATTTTCAGATCAAATGAAAGTATTAATGAAAAAGGTAATGATACAAGTAATGCAATGCAGATAATGATAATGATGATGACGATGTTGAACTTGAAGCTGTGATTTCAATGATGCAATACAAGTGCATGTGCATCAGTCATACACTCACACTTACACTCGCACTCATACACTCAAAAGCACTCACTCGCCAGGCACTTGTGCGTCGCGGGCGGGGGGCAAAAGAGCAAGGCGAGCAACAGGCAAGCAACAGGCAAAATACCGAGTCAAGCCGAGTCGAACTAGCCGAGCCGAGTCGAGTCGAGCCGAGGCGCAATCACGCAGACCGTGTCCAATTAAAAGGCGCCGTACATCATTTCGAATGCAGCAACAGCAAAATGTTAAAATCTACAGGTGGTGGCGGCAGCGCTGGCGACAGCGACAGCGACAGCGGCGTCAATGGCGACGACGGCGGCAATTTCTCAAACTCGAGTTTCCTGCACGGCAAAAGGAAAATGAAAACACTGAGTCTAAAATTGAAAAAAAAAGAAAAAGTAGGCGGCTATCGGCTAAGCAAGACAGGACAAAAGATAGAGACAAAAGCGAAACGCAGTGAAAATTGTTGAAACAGCCCAATAGTAAATTTGTCGCAGAAAACTGTACAGAATTCGTACAGCGCGCTCACAGTTCTGCGCGCCGAGTTCGTGTAAAACCCTCATTCGCTTTTATACATGCGTGGCCACAATTCTCTGTAGGAAATTTATAAAACCGCGCGGCAGGTTCCGCTACGAACTCGAACGTTTTAGTGAGTTCTTCGCAGGGTTCTGCTGCATACTTTTCTGTATGTGTATTTCGCTGCATAAAAAGTCTAGTTAGAATTATGGCTGGTTCTAGTATGAAATCTGGTTGGAATTCTTATTGAAATACCCCACCCCTAATGAGCGGCAAATCTGCACGGCAGTAGAAATAAAATGCTTATACATATTTTGATTTAATAATTTTATTTAAAAAATTATTTACATTCTTTTATTACATTCTTACAATTACTTAAACTAATTTAGATGTATAAGAACACTGAAAAGAAAGAAAAAACAAACAATTATTACAAATGTGGATTTTATGTGTTTTGTATTTTACTTACCTGGCTTGTGTGTATAAGTATTCAAAACAGTAGCACTGCCGAATGTGGTAGACTGTAATATATTAATTGTGTTTTATTTGTAAATTATATTAAAATACGCATTAAATATATTTAGCTTACCGCTTCACTTATGTTGTTTACGCAACACGAGCTGACACTTAACTAAAACGCAAAAGAAAAACTGCAAGAAATACACACAAAAAGGGTTGCAACCCATACAAAATGTAGCTGATCGAGCTTTTTTGTACACTGCAATAACTGCTGCAAAACGCTATGACAACCCTACAAACGTGAATACAAACAAAGAAACAAAGAAAAAATCCAAGCAGCGTTCTCTGCAGCAGAACGCTATGTCGAACTCACTAAAACGTTCGAGTTCGTAGCGGACTTTGTTGCAGGGAACTTTTACCACGACGCAAACGATTCTTAGCAGCGTCTTGTACAACCAAACACTATGAGAAACTCAAGCAGACAAGCGAACTCATAGCGGAATTTGCTGCGGGGATTTCACATTTAGAGACGATCGATTCTGACTACAGAGCGCGCTAATGAAAGTTTGCAGAATCAGGGATGTGCAACTTAAATCTGAAGCGTTCTGTACAGCGGCCGTATAGAATTCGTTCACCACATGACTGAATTCCCGGCTGGGAGGTTGCACACACACACACACACACACATGCAGACAATGCATGTCCAATACGGAGTGAGAGTGCGAGTGAGAGAGACAGCGCAGCACAACAGTGTTGTCGATATGGCCATTTTTCGGATAGATTTCTCAATTTTAACTACATCAGCCCATACATTTATACAGAAATCTAAGTCTGTTGTTTTCTCAATTCTAAAACTTATGAAATCTGTTAACATTCGGGCACAAAAGGTAAGCGTTGAATGCATTGCCTTTTGTCCAGAGCAGATAAAATAGTTAACAATTATTTTTATTTGTTTATTTATTTATTTAATCTCAACTAAATACAGTTGAGCAAAATTAAATTACAAATTAAATTATTAGATAACAAAATTTTTAATTTTAATTTTTTTAAGTTTTCAAATTAATTCATATCGGATCTTCTAAGCTATATTTAAAAAATGTATGATGGTCCCTCAAGAACAGGCTTCAAATATATACATTCAAATATATTTTATACATATGTATATAATTCAAAAAAATAGCTAGATTTTTGGCCATTTTTTCGAGCAGCACAACGATCGCGATGCATTTCATTTCATTTCACTTCGTTTCGTTTGGCAGTCCGTCCCAGTGTCCCGTTTGTCCCGACTGTTCCCCCTACCCGATTTGTATGTCAAATTGTTGTAATTTATTATTGCATGCCAAGTTAATGAGTCCTGTGCCTCTCTCTCTCACACTCTCTCCCTCTCTTTCACACACACACACTCACGAACAAAGAAAATCGAAAATTGTTGTTCAAAAAAAAAAAAGAAAAGCAAAACTAGCAGAAGAAGCAGAAGAACAGAAAATATTTCAGTGCACACCTTCCTGCATTTAATCCAGTGGAAAATCAAGAAAAATAATGCGTTAAGGGACGGGCAGGTAAAAAAGAAGACAAAAAATCAACGAGAAAGGAAAATGGAAAAACTGTTCAATGTTCATGTTCTTTGAATGTCTATTTTCTTCCCTCAGCTATCAATGTGTGTGTGTGTGTGTCCACATTGATTGAAAGTTTTGTTCTTGATTGCATTCTCAGTCGAAATGGAAAGCTAATAAAAATTGAGGTGGGTCAGAGAAATAACACGCATGTGAAGAGGGATTAGAAAATGAACCAAAGAAAAAATATAGAATGAGAGAGGCAACAGTAGCCAAGTGGCTGACAAAAGTTCTTAGCAGTACTGCCAAAATTTGAGCATTACGCAGGATAAAATTGAAAAACACATAGTAAAAAATATAATATTAATATATATTTTCAAAAATCTCTTCGCTAGTATATTTTATGATTTTTTGAAAATTGCTAAAAGTTACTATTTTAACCCCTTTTTCCTCTTTTACAATAACATTTTTTCTGAAATCACCCTTTTCAAAAACTCATAAAAAAAAATTCAAATAGCAAAGAGATTTTGAAAAAATTTCTTTCCAATCACTCTTAGAATTGTTTGAAGAATTTTTTTCCATCCAAACATTTTTTGAGCCCGAGGAAAAATGTTTAAAAAGTAGACTTTTAGAAAAATTCGAAATTTTCAATGGGTACTTAATGGGTTAAAAAATGTTTTTTATCATTCAAACGGGTCCTAAGCCTCATACGTTTTTCCTATGGTCTAATAAATAAACACTTTGAAGAAACTCCAAAAGCCGTTTTTTATGGTGTCCGGTTTTCTTTGTCCGCTACTGTAGATAAAGTTAGAAATGTAAACAAATTATGCTAAAAAATGTCTAAGCTGCATTGCACCAAAAACACAAAGGAAAGTCTGTGATTTTACTTTATTCTTTTAAATAATAAACTTTAAAAGACATTAGAAATTGCTTAAAAACTATTCTAAATTTATTATTATTTAATTTAATTCAACTGGTATTCAATAAGGGTTAGAAGAATAATAAATTGGCAACACTGATTTATAGTTTGAGCTTGTGCTCTCTTGATCTCTTGCTCTCTCTCAATCTGCAACGGCTACTCGGATTAGAGCGCAGGCTAATTGAACTGCTTGCCGGAGGCTTTATTTTTATTTTCATTTTTTTTAGGCATATGTTTGCTGCTGTTTAGACTCTTGTTTTTGTTGTTGTCTCATACTTCTTCTTCCTGTTTTTACTGAATTGGATAACCTTTTAAAGCGCTTTATGCTGTAAGCAGCCCCTAAAAGCAGCTTACACTTACACACACACACACACAAGCACAAGCACACGCACACACACTTGTTTGTTGCTTGGGCAAACAAGGATTGAACAATTTTTGCATATAAGAGGCAAAGTCACAACTTACAGAAGATGCCCCAGAGAGAAGTTTTTTGCACGATTGCGATGCCCCTTCAATGAGACCAAGGCCTGGTCCCTCCTGGCCACACTCCTGGCCCATTCACGCCCACGCCCATTTAACCCGAAGCAAGAAGCTATACATCCCCCACCTCCTGCCTCCTGCCTTCCGCCACCCACCTCCCCTCTCACTCCCCCAATTCCCAGTATTCGGCACATAATCACATAACTTTTCATTGTGCAAGTAATTCGTGTGTGTGTGTGTGTTTCACAATTGGTGTATGTGTGTGTGTGTTGTGAGTGTAAAAACTACTAGAGCTAGATTACAAAAGACGAAGATTGGACTCGACCTAGCAGACATGCAAATACGCTACCCTTTCTATCGGGGTTATAATAACACTGGGCTTGGACATATCAACACTTTGATTTTCATAATTCTCCAGTTTACTCATACTTAAATTTTACTGTCATAAAATGTATAATTTATGAGACAGCATTAAAAATTTAAAATCAAAAAACAAAACCTAGTACTCTAGTCAGTTTAACATGTTGTCTTCAACAACTCTACACATATCTACACATATATTCTAAAAGTATTTTAAAGTTCAAGATTTTTTTATTTTCTTTTCTAACATTGTTGTACATACTTATCTATCTACTAAAATCAACGTTGTACTGTTCTATTTTAATCTCCATTAATTCTCAATGCTTTAAGCTACTCTACACAACTCTACACTATTTCTTATGGTTCTAGACAGTTTCATCTTAAGCGCATCAGCACTGTTTACAGTTTAGCATTTATTTAATAAATTCTACACTGTCTCAGAATTTTTCTACAGACCTCTTGTTTTATATCTGCACTCTACACAACTCTCCACTCTACTCAATTCTGCAGCGCATTCATAATTTTCAAGGGGCATTCTATTCTTAATCCCTTGGCATCCATTTTCCATGAATTTACTCTACATTTCTCTTGACCAATTGACCACACAAATGACCATGGCTCAAATATGATTAATGCTCAACTTGGTCTGTGTAGCGCACAACAACAACAAAAACAACAAGAACAGAAATCGCATATTGATCCAATACAAAGTAGTATATGCAAATATTTCATAGATTAAATATATGTATGTATAAATATATTTACACACTCATATACAGGACCCTGAAAGTAGCACCCCCTAGCACCCCCCACCCCCCGCCCTTCAACTATGACACAAACACACACACACACACATACAGCCACTTATGTCATGGCTGTCCAGGAGCTCTGCTTCCGTTTGAATAAAACGCATTTTTCAAAGCTGTAGCTAAAAATGTCAATGTGTGTGTGTGTTTGTTTGCATGAATCATGTACATATACATATGTGTGTATGCATAAATATACAAATACAATTTACATATGCATGCATGTGTGTGTGTGTGATATGTATTTTGTGATGTCGCTGTAGGCGTTTTTGGCCAGTTGGCAAACAGACCGACACACAGTGGTCCAAAAATAAAAAATAACAAAGTTTTTTTAAAATCAGAGACTCAAACCCTAACCGGTAAAAACTAATTGAAATTTTAAATTGTAACTGAAACCGTAACCGAAAAAAAATTTTCATTTTACCGAAATCTTAAAACCGAGACCCTGTAAACCGTAATAACCGTTTAGTAACCGTTTCATTTAACATATAAGGGATAATTTCGGTTTTTCATACAGTAAAAATAAATCTTTTTTATTTTTAATTTTGATTTTAATTTTTAATTTTTATTTGTGATATTCATGATCAAATTTTCATAGCATTGAATAAGCGCAAGAAAAATAAATTTGTTAAATGAAATACTAAAATTGTTAATATAACTAATATTTTCCACTGTTTCCTAATCAAGCCAAAATAAAATTATAGACCATAAATTCATAAAGAAAAATACTATATAAAAACGTAGATGAGATTTTTGCACCTTTTTGTCAGACCGAGCCTTTAATTTAAGAAAGGGGTCTCGTTTTAATGAATTTCAGCTAAAATGACCACTGTGCGACAGCACGGAGGCTCGGAGCTGCCCGAGGTCTTCAGAGGCAGTCAAACGCCCCTAAAGCCACCCCCCACCCCCTCCAACCCTATGCCAATATTGAAACTTTCAACTATACACACACACACAAACACCCACACACAAACACATACATGCGCGCACAGATGCGTGTGTGTGTGTGGACCACTTTCACTTTTCACCCACAGCTGAAGCTTGGCTAGCCTCCTGGTCGAGACGATAAAAAAGCTTAGGCTTATGCTTTCGCACATTTTAAGCCCCACTCCACCACCCCACCCCCCGCTCCTCCCCACCTCCACATGTAATGGTAACGCCCACCAAAGAGCGGACACAACGAGAGCATAAGGAACGTCTAGTGCAAAGCATGCGTAATTTTTGTCCGAAATGGGGAGGAGGGCGGATTGTTTGTTGACTGTTGTGTACATGTGTGTGAAGCAGTGCTGCCCACTTTTTAGACAGTAATAAACTAGCTGTTTTTGGTGGAAAAGCATGCAAAAATTAGATAGGCAAAAACAAAAAATTTAAAAAAAAAATGGACTACGTTTTTAAACAACAGATTTGTTATATTTATTATTTTGCCTATTTCAACGAATTCGTCATTAGTATCGGGCTTGAAGGCATATATTTGTTGCTTTATAATTTGCCACAGCTAATTATAAACCTAGTACCATAGTGCTCCTCAGTTGACCTGTGAAAATAATAGACAGATTTCCGCCAAATAGTAATTTTCAAATTATTCAAACTTTAATAAAAAATAAAAGACAGAGCTACAGTGGTCTACAGTTTTTTTTTGTCAGTACATTTTAAAGTATGTTTGGTTTTTATTGCTTATTTCAGATATAAGAATAAAAAAAAAAAAATATGTTTAAGTATGTTTAAGTACAGTCGAACTTCCCTAACTCGAATCACCATTATCCACGAAAAAAGTTCGAGTTAGGGAGACTTCGAGTTAGGGAAGAAGAATTGTATGAAATTTGCCTAGTATTGCCACTCGATTTTGTTCGAGTTAGAGAGACTTCGAGTTAGGGAAGTTCGAGTTAGGGAAGTTCGACTGTATAACATAACATTAAAACATTTGATTTAAAATTTGTGATATGTAAGAGTAGTGGGTCAACTAAGCCGAAAGCCATTTTAGCGATAAAACAGCTAGATTGCCAACACTACTGTGAAGGGGGTAGAGAGAAGTGCGGCAGCGCATAAGAGCGCACACATGTGCCCTGAACGTGCCCCTGACACAACCCCCTCCCCCCACCCCCCTGTCTCCTGCCCTAAGCCAAGTTAAGAGCAGCATAGCCGCCCTCCGGCTAAAGTGTCCAGCAACGAATTTCGTTTTGATTTTGCATAAGGTTTTTTCCTTTCAAAATTTATACTCTGCTTATGTGTGGGAGTTGTTGCTTGTGTGTTTGTGTACAACTGATTTTTTTATTTTAAATTTTAAAATTCTTGCTTTAAGCTTTCACTTTTCAAGACTTAAGGGAAACGCAGCAATAAATAAATGTAAACTCATTAGCCTATGCACATGGGCATTTTCATAACAACAGCAACAACAACAACAGTTAACAAGATATGCCATAAATGTCAACTGTATTACATTTATTTGAGTGTGTGTGTGTTTACAAGTTTGGTAATTAATCGCTTAGCGCACAGCAAGCAGTCGACACGTTTGCCTTTGACCCCGCTGGGTGTCGTTTGTTAGCCTGCTGTGTCTGCGTCTTATGAGAAAAGGGTTGTTGGTGTCTTTTGTTCTCTGCAAAGACAACTTAAAAGTCAGCATATAAATAGTATTTCAAAGTTGGCGCCATCTGCAGCATTTAACGGTCTCCCAGCGTTGCCAGCTCCATAATTGAGCATTGCCAACGAAAATATGCGCTGCCAACTTAATTACAAGGATTTGTGTATTTTAAAAATGCCGCTGCTTATTGGCAAAGCGCTACTTGGCAGCACTTTTTAATTTTCGTTCTATTGCTTAGTTCGTTGAAAAGGCATATTTATTAAGTTAAGCCGAGTTCACACTGCGTCACAGACTGTCACAAAGCATTGTCACAATTCAACAGTTCTGCATCTATGGCATCAAAATCCGATAGGCTCGAGAAATATGCAATTAAGCTTTACGATTTACTAGAATTTATTGTATGCTAAGGTTCCAGATGGAGCACACAGGCCCTGTGACTGTAAGCTGTGACAGTATGCGACGCAGTGTGAAGCCGGCATTAGCAACGTCTATTTACAAATATTTTATGCTGAAAAATTAATAAACGAGCGTTGCTAATTTAATGAAAAAATCAAAAGATAACAGAATTAAAAAGTGCTGCCAAGTAGCGTTTTTCCAATCGGCGCTTCAATACGTGTATTTATCGATATTTATTGAACGGAACTAGTTCGACTGAACAGCAACAATTGTTGTCTGTGAACTAGCGCCAAGTGAGAACAATTTTCGAAAAAAACAGCTTTGCTAAAGTAAAATTTAAACAATTTGCATTAAAAATAGACAAGTGACATTAAATAAGTTGATGAAGAAGTCAAAGATAATGAGTGCGCATAGGAAAGACAGTGGTTATCCCACAACGAACAGCAACGGCAGTGGCAGCGGCAGCAGCAGCAACAGCAACAACAACAATCAGAATGGCGATTCTCCTGCGATGCAGACAATGGTGCAACAACAACAACAACAACAACAGGACGCCGCGTTTGCGCAATCAATGGGCTACGTGCGTGAATTTCGCAGTCAGGCGGTAGCCTACCATCAGCTGAAGTCGGAGGAGTCGCTGGTGCACTTGCAGCGCAGCATCGCGTTGCTGGGCACGAAGGTGGCGCCGCATTGTTATGCCGCCGGGCCGGGACCGGGCAACGTTGAGTTGTCCAAGTTCTTTGTGGAGCTGCATGCGCTGATGAGCAGCGGCCTCGATGACGACGGTGATGCGCTGTGGGCCTGTGTGTCGCTGCTGCAGCACTGCAGTCGCAATCTGGATGCACGCCAGGACATTGTGCAGAAGTATTGCTTTGTCCCGCTGCTGAGTAATCTGCTGAAGCGGACAGCGCGGCCGGAGCGTGTGCAACGCCTGTTGTTGCTGTTGCAGGACCTGACGTACGGCATACGCATCAGCTGGGAGGAGCCGTATTTGGTGGTGCTGCTGGAGCATCTCGTGGACGTGGTGCACAGCGTGGAGGAGTGCGATGCGAACACCACGGATGTGGACAGCTCACATGCCCAGCTGGCGTTGTCCATACTGATCAATTTGTGCTACAAGAACTTTGTGGTGCTCTTCCTGTTCCTGCGCAGCGTCAACATCTCCAACTTCAGTCGACGCATACAGAACTACGGCCTGTTGGCCTACAAGATGCTCATCATACTCACCGAGGATGTGCATGCGTTGGAGCAGCGTGAGCTGCACACATTCCTGCGCACCGCCTTTGCCGGCATGGAGGATTGCCTGAAGCAGTGGCAAGTGCCGCAGCTGCGCCACATTGTGGACATCCTGTTGGACGCCCAGTGCCATGCGGGACTGCATCGTGCCATGCTCACCCACACGCACTTCTGCGAGGACATTGAGAAGTTGCTAAATGTACGCTATTGACTTCTCTTTACTTTCGCCACTTTGGTTAATTCTTTTTCTCTGCTTGCAGCAAATTGAGGCACGTCAGCACATGGACGATGCTAATGAGGATGCACGCAAGCATCAGCAGTACTGCATGCAACTAATCTTCCAGCTCATTGGCTATGTGCTGGAGCTGTCGCAGAACAACGAGTGCATCAGCCTGGACGCCATCATGACGCGTCTCTACGAGCTCGTCTGCCATTGGCTCGACTCGGAGCTGTGCGGCGTGACGGCCATTGAGCTGCTGACTGCACTGCTGCGCCTGGGCAAACGTGCCGCCATAACGCAGCTGATAGCCCGCGAACCCGCCCAAATTGTCGAGCTAATCAACAGCGCCGTGCGACAGAATACGAAGCCGGCCCAAGTCACGGCCACGCTGCGACTGCTGCTCACCTTGCTGAACGAGTCCAAGACCGAAAAGCTGCTGCTGTCCAAGATTTCGGACTCATATTTTGATAAGATTCTGTCAGCAACGCTGTCGCTGTTGCCCCAAATGCTCAGCGCCCAGACACTGGCTCCCACGGAGGTGGAGAAGGCCATTTTTGGCCTGCTGCTGTTGATCAACTTTGCCAGCATTGCCAAGAAGGCGTACTTCGACAAGTGCTGCACGCTCCTCGAGCTGCCGCAGCTGCAGTACGCCCTCGCCCGCGCCATGCTCAGTGGCAATGAGCAGCTGGTCTCGGCTGCCCTACAAATCGCACAGTTCGAGCATTTCCCCAAGGCGGCGGTGGCAAAGGTGGGTCGAAGCATTCTATATACGAATGTCGAAAAATATTACTTATAATTCGGAAATTCGGAAAAGAAATTAGGAATCCAAAATTACGAATTGAAAACTAGGAATACAGTGATTAGGAATCCAAAATTAGGAAGACAAAAATTGGAAAAAAAAATATTTGAAAAAGCCGAAATCAAAAATATTTAATTATAAATCGCGCAATTTTAAATAAAATAAAATTTGATTTCGGCTTTTTTCTATTTATTAGCAAAAAGACAACATATTTCGAACCATTTATTTCAAAAACAGGGCTTCGATTGCCAGCACATGTGATATTTATTCGAAGCATTTATTTCAAAATCTACATGTTTACATTGTGTGCCACCTTATATAAAAAATCAACAATTTGTTCATCTTTGTGTTAGCGATTTACGACGGTTGTCTACCCTTTCATATTTTGATTGTTTTTTTCGGGCCTATCTCCAATGACAGGAAAACCAAAGATACGTTTCCCAATTTTTTTTTCCTAATTTTTGTACTCTGAATATTTTTTTTAGTTGAAATTCCTAATTTATGATTTCTAATCCTAATTTTTCCAATTTTGGATTCCTAAAATTTTGCTCTTGATTTTTTCTTCTTTTTTTAATTCTTTAAAAAAGGGTCGAAGATGTTTTAAATCGTTAAGATTCTTCTTTTAATTTCAATTGTCTTTGTTTTCTTAAATAATATTATTATTATTATAAATATAATTAAATCAAATGCCATTAATCGTCATCTATCTTTGCAGTACGTATCCAGCATTAGCAACAGCAGCAGCAACAACAATGCCAATGCCACGCCCACTTCCAGCAATGAGCAGGCGGATCAGTGGCACAATCTGAGTGCCATTCTGAAATGTCATCGCACCCTGATTGACAAGGAGATGGCACAGCGTGTGAATGCTTTAATCGAGAGCATTGGCGAGACACTGCGTCGGAATGAGCTGCACTCGGCGCCCGTCTCGCAGGTGATTGAGCTGTACAACCATCGCATCGATAGCCTCAATTGTGCCACGCACAACTTGCAACAGCGCCTGGAGCAGGCGAGCCTCCAGTTGAGCAACATCACGCAGTTGACAAATGTCCAAAATGCCGAGCTGGAACAATTTCAAACCAAAAACTTTGAGCTGCTCATCAGCCAGGAGCGGTAAGTAGAAATCCAAAAAAAATCACGACTGATTCAGTTGTAAATTATAATTAAAACTCTTAAAATATTTATCTACAAAGGAATCCTTATTATGATCAGAGAAAAACAATTTTTAAAATATTTTTTTAATATATGAAATATTCATTTATTGTATTGGAACTTCAGAAAAACCAAACAATCACTTTGTATGAAACTATACTTTAAAAATTGAATGTCAGAGTTTGTGTCTTTGGATCATAATATAGATTTCGACATCAGGACAGATTTTTCATAGCTATATTTACATAATTTACAGCTTGCAAACGCAGTGCAAAGATCTCAAAACTCAGGCGACGCGGTTGAAAGAGAATCTGAGTAACCTGCTGAAAAGTATGGCGGAAACCTCCGAGCAGCTGCAGACGAACGAGCGACGTCTCGCCGTCAAGCAATCGGAGATCGCTGGACTGCAAAAGGACTGCGAGGAGCTGCGCAACAATCTCAGTGTGAAGAGCGAGGAGCTGTTCAAGCTGGAAGCACTCCGAAAGGAAAATGTAATCAAAGGCTAACCTCACACATTCTCATCTCAATTCCAATTGCAACTAAATATATGTTTACTTCGCAGAGCACACGCATCGAGAAGCTCAAGGAATCGGTTAATGCCTACGAGCTGAACATTAAGGATAAATTGCGTACAATTGAGGAGCGCAGCACGGAGTTGGCCAAAACCCATAAAGCATTGGAGGAGCAGCGTGAAGCACGCAAGAAATTCGAGGATTTGGTCAGCGTGCTCGAAAAGCAGCTGCAGGAGAAGAAGGAGCAAATCGAGAATCTCGAATCGGAGCAGAGGGAAATGGAGGATGTTCGTAAGAACATCTTGAGCCTAATGGAGAGCAAAAAGCCGAGACGAAAACAATAATTGACTCTGGTGTTGTTTTTAGTTAGAAATAAGACAGTACTACATTAATTTAACTATTATCAAGCTATACAATTTTAATTAAAAAGCATGTGAGTGCTGTTTGAAAGGGTATTTTTGAGGTCTTTTTCTGTGGAGAAGAGAAAGAGAAGATTGTGCTACTCTTCCGTAAATCTATAGTGAGAATGCCACGATAGTAAATACTCTGTAGACTTCTAAAATAAAATACCCTACAATTATCGATTATTAAATTAAATTTTGTAAACGGTTTTTTGAGAATTATTCTTAAATTATTAAATTATATAATTGTAAAATTGGCATAGCTTTTCTGTATTTTAGAGATTTCTTATTTTTGCTGACAACTCAAAACAAAACGAATAACAGATGCAGGGTATTATATAAATATAATGAAGAAAAAAACTTCTGCAGATTTTAAAAGATGGATATTAAAGAGCGTTGAATAAAAAGTCATTGTGATTTATTGTTTTCTGTTGTTGTATTTACATTTTAATGCAATTTGCACACACAAAGTATTACAAATACAATGTAAAATTTATTTGTTGTTGCGCAAAGTTGATTAAAATTCCATTACAAATTCCAATTTAACCGAAAAAAGTACAAAAAAATCAAATAATAATTATATGAAAAAAATAAAGAAATGATTACATATATTAAATATAAATTACAAAATATTGCATATACATGGGTGGTGTACACACACGTGTGTGTATTTGTGTATGTGTGTGCTCGGTGTGTGTGTGTGTGTGTGTTTCATGTGGTGCATGTTGCGTGTTTGTAAATTTACTAAAATGTTTGCTAGATAATTGATAATGATTAACATTTGTCATTTACTTTAGGCTCTTAAATAACTAACACCAACTTTCTTCTTCGCACAATAATGGAAGGTAAATAGTCCAGAATAAGGATCAAAAGCGCAGCAGCTTAAGAAAATATTACAAAAGCGAAATAAAAGTAGAATAAGTGAAAAGAAAAATGTAACAAAATAAAAACTTGGAAAAGCTGCATTATTATCATATAAATATAGGCTACCTATATCATCATCATCATCATCGTTTTTAGCATTATCATAATCTTCATCGTATGTACAGCGCATCATCAGAGCGAGCGAGAGGAAGAAGAGGGGAGGAAATCAAGGAAGTTGCGTAGAACAGGAACGGGAACAGGAAGAGCAACAAATTTGCCAGCACCAACAAAATGACAACAAACGCTATGTAAACCTATTACTATATATAAGTTATATCTCCCTAGATATAAGACAAACCTCCTGTGTTGTGTGTGTGTATGATTGTTGTTCATTGATTGACAGACAGATTGATTGATTGATTGAGGCTCTTAAGCTTTTGACTGATTGCCTGTTACATAACGAAACTGGTTCATTGTTCATTTAAGTTTCTTTTTTTTTTAGTTGTTGTTGTTTTTGTTTTTGTGTTGATGTTTTTGTTCTGTTCTGTTCTACGATCCAAAATGTTCCTTATCCTGATCGATGGTCTCGAACTCATAGTTGCCACGCCCATCGAACTGCAGATAGTAATCGTGATGGACCCACAGCGATTTACGATGCGACACAGTGAAGAGCGTGATTCCCGCCTCGCGGCAATAGCTGTACATCTTGCCCTCAACGTCGACAGAGACGGCACTGGTGCACTCATCGAGGATCGCAAACTGCGGCTTGTGATAGAACAGACGGGCCATGGCAATGCGCTGCTTCTCGCCGCCAGACAGCACATCGATCCAGTCCTCAATCGCGTCCAGGCCATTCTCGCGCTGCTCCAGATACGTCAGCTGCACAATGTCCAGGAAGTGCAGCAGATCCTCATCCGATCTGCCCAAACGACGCATATCGTCACGGGTGTGCGGATAGATAATCTATCGACAGAGAGAGAGAGAGAGAGGGATGGAAATAGTGAGTGTGAGTGAGAGGCACAATTAAATCTAAGATTAATCTGTTGGAAGAGTGCAGCAATAAACAAGAGCGAATGAAAGAGGAACAGATATAAGCGAGCTTTACTCGCATATAAAGCTTTAATGCAGCGATGGGCACGCATGGGCTCCGGGAGCTAGCGACTGCTCCCAACTATATTTCTGCCTATTCGGCGCCGTGAAGTCGCACAAAAGACTCGCGAGCAAAATAACAACAACAACAGAGCAACTGCTCAGCTCGAGTCGAGATAAAAATCAACAGCAACATAGCAAAAACGCAGCGAGTGCTGTTGTTGTAGTGCTCCCGAATTCAGATTTCGTGCCCAGCGCTGCTTTAATGAGCTTTCATATTTTTAGTAGAATATAAATTAATAAAAGGGAGAATGAGAGTAAACAAAGTTCAGTTTTAAACTAGATTTGAGCTTTATAAACACTGAATTGCATATAGCTTTCCAAAACTTTTGAATTAAAGAAAAATTGAGAAATTGTAATGCTAGCTAGAATTATCAATAATTAAATGGTATTTGATTAATATGTTAGAAGAGTAAAGCAAATGAAAGAAAAAAGAAAGATACAGTCGAAACAAAACGAAAAAATACTTTGAATAACTTTTAAGATTTTTCAAGTATCTAATTTTAAAATGTTAAAGAGAGGGAGAGAAAGCTGGCTTTAAGTCTAATTAGCAGCTTTCAAGAGCTTTCATCACATTCAGACAATTAAAGGACAGAAAGAGACAGAGAAAGAGAGGGAAAACAACTCTAAACGGTATAAAGTTGCTTTCAAGAATTTCCATATAAAATAAAGCCATATATTTATAGTGGCAAATTGTAGAAAATTGGTGGCATTACCTGATCACGCAAGCTGCCGAGCGTCATGTAAGGCCGTTGTGGAATGTAGAAGAGCTTGCCACGCGATGGCTTCGTCACCTTGCCGCCCCACGTGGGCCACAGTTCGCCCAGGATGCGGAACAGCGAGGATTTGCCACAGCCATTGGGACCACAGACCAGCACATTGGTGCCAGACCTGCACAAAAATAGAGACGATGAGTGTTAAAATAACGAGACACGGAACCAAAAAGAGATAGAGAAACTCACTTCACTTCAAAGCTGAGCTCCTTGACGAGCACATCGCCATTGGGCGTGACCAGAGGCACTTTCTCGAATCGTATTATATTGTCCTCGAAGCACATGATGCCCTTGTTGGGGCCAAAGCTGCTGGCGGAGGCGGCGGCATCGCCACCGTTTTGGGCCAGGCTGTTGCCATTGACCATGGTGCGCTCGTAGGTGCCCTTATTGAGATCACTGAGCACCTTGATGAGCTCCGTCATGCGTGCCGTGAAGCCCGCCAGGCGAGACATCTCGCGTCCGGCCAGCACCAAGCGGCCAATTGCCTCCGCCAACTTGACCAACATGCGTCCGTACGTGTAATAAGCCTGAAGACGCTGGCCGCTCTGCTCGCCGGACAGCAGCGGATGGTTGTCGGAGAAGAATGGAATCGACACCGCGTAGAATCCGACGATCGATGCAAAGTCTGCGAAATAAATGAAATTTAATGTCAATAAATTTTTGCCGTTCTTTTCTTTCATTATATGCTTTGATTGACACAAAACTGAAACTGACTTAATTGCTATCAAAGTAATGATGTGGAAAATAATCGAAGCATTTAAATATACCAGGGAATGAGAATTTCAAAAAACCTCAAACATGAAAAAAGATTTGGATAAATGGTAAAATGTTATATACACTATATATGGATGTATTATAAGATAAACCTTTGCAGTTTACTTTTACTGTATGTTTTTAATTTTAAATCTTAATAAAATAATGACATAATAATTAAAGTGCCTTATTTTTATAAAAAACTATAACGAAAATTTAAAAAAAAAATTGAATGCATATGAAAAACTATAATATAGATTTTAAAAATAAATTGAGTGCACATTTCAAGAATTTATTTTTTTAAACTAAAAGTACTGAATTACCAGAAATACTGAAACAAATTTTTTGGTATGTACACCCAAATTTGATTTTAATTTTGTCCAACAGGATAAGAAAAAGTTTTATTTCAAATTTTTTTTAACACAAATATCATATAAAATTTACACAAAACTTTTTAAGGAAAATTTGTAATTCAATTGCTTTTTTTGTAATTCAATACATTTAGATCAAAAATCAATCAAGCCAAAATAATTGAATAAAAAATAGATATTTAATAAAAACAAACGTTTTATTATTATCAGTGCCACAGAAATCGGTTTCGCTTGAATTTCACTTAATTCATCAAAATTAAGTGAAATTCAAGCGAAAGCGATTTCTTAGCACCTCATATGTATGTACATTAGAGTGGATAAATTTTTCGATTTTAAGCGGTTGTCAAATTCGTAATCTACGACGAATTCCAAGAAGATTTTCCCAAGAAACCATGGGTCTAAAGTCAAAGTCGAGCTTCCGATTTTTAACGAGAAATTATGATAATTTTTGACTTTTCATACGATTTCCCATATTTCACGCTAAAAATCGGAAGCTCGATTTTGACTTTAGACCCATGGTTTCTTGGGCAAATCTTCTTAAATTTCGTCGTAGATTACAATTTTGACAACCGCTTGAAATCGAAAAAAATTTTTTTTTGCTCCATACAAATTGACCCACTCTAATGTACATACATATATGATAAAGTATACTTACATTTGCCCACAATGTTATCGATGATGCCCATGCTGACACGGAACTCGAGGAACTTGCGCAGATGGGAGCGCAACTTGGAATAGCTGGCCAAGAGTGTTAGCTTCTCACGGACATTGCCCTGGTAGAAGGCCACCTCCTCGGAGTTGGTGATCAGCCTGCTGTTCACATATCGGAATTCGCCCTCGAGCTTCTGCTCCTCGACAGTCAGGCGTCCAGTGGGACGACGCAGTCGCGTTAGGAAGACGCCGGCGAACAGCAGATAGAGCATCAATATGGACGGTGTCTTGCCGCCCAAATTGACCGTCAGTCGGTACACATAGATGAAGATGTCCAGCACCGGTTTACTAATGTTCGAATACAGATCCGTGGCGCTTTCGCAGAACTTGTCAATGTCCGTGGTGAGCAGCTGATCGGCGTTGGCTATTCGGTTATCCAGATTTGACATTTTGTAGTATGTATAACCACTGTTAATTTGGAAGATACATAATATGAAAATTAATATTGTAACTATACAGTGGCGGACAATAAAAACCGGACACCATAAAAGATCGGTTTTTGGAGTTTTTTTAAAGTATTAATTTATTCGACCATAGGCAAAACTTACGAGGCCTAGAAACCGTTTGAATGATACAAAATTTTTTTTTGACCCATTAAGTACCCATTGAAATTTTCGAGCTATTGTAAAAGTCTACTTTCAAAACTTTTTCCTCGGGCTCCAAAAAATGTTTGGACACAAAAAAATTCTTCGAACAATTCTCATAGTGATTGCAAAAAAATTTGAAAAAATCTCTTCGCTAGTATTTTTTATCATTTTTTGAAAATTGTTCCTTTAGCTTCTTTATATAAAAAGGAGGAAAAAGGGTTTTTTTTTATTATTTTTTTTTATTTTTTTGCAGTTTGAAGAATTTTTTTTGCATCCAAACCGTTTTTGTTAGAGTCCGAGGTAAAAATGTTTTGAAAGTAGACTTTTACAAAAGCTCAAAAATTTCAATACGTACTTAATGGGTTAAGATAAGTTTTAAAACCAGCTGCAATTAAAGTACTTTATAGCACTTAGAGAGTAATGACAAAGGATTGTAGTCTGACCTAACTAGAACGCGACTCATTCTGCACATATTTCGCTAAAATTTAATATAGTAGTTTATTTTATAGTTGATATATTTGATTGACTCTCTGAGCTATTTCTTGGAATTATTTCAAAAAAATAACTTCTTCAATAATAATTCTTGGACTACTCACTTGAGGTACTCATTGTACAGATGATGCGTTAGATTTGTGCGGAAACGCAGCTTCAGCTCGCCTAAACTCCACTTCAATACATTGGTGACCACCGAAATCTATGCCAGACGAAGAAAAAAAAAGAATCAAGCATTTATTAAATGATATATGTATAGTGAAACTAGCAGTTGTAGAGACTTACCGCTGGCAGGGCAGCCAGATATTTGAGTAGCGCCGTCTTGAACTTGGCCCGATTCATATGTATAATCGTGCTCTCGACAACAGTCGCATTTTGAATCATCCAAATGTCGCTCACGGAACGTCCAATTAAAGTGACGGCAATCAGCATCAGCAGACCTGTCTCAACACACCAGAATCTGGGCACAAGTATGGCTATAAGGATAAACAGGTTGGCTTCAAAGCAGTCGAGAGTGCGTTTTAGGATCTACTTACGCAGCAGCTTTCGCAGCTGTTTAAAGAATACTGAATTCACATGCGCCTTGTTCGCCTTTTTCTCCTTCTTCTCCGAGATGGTATATTGAATTTTGTCCTCATAACCCGATTTCCTGGAAATCAACCAAGAAAAAAAATAGCTATATGGTTAACATTGATACACAGTGTTGGAAGAGCAGAAAACAATTAGAAAGTATGCATGCATTCTATTCGTAAGAAACGATTTCTCCGAAACTCAAAGGAAGAGAATCTTAACTGCAACAATCTTTCGAATCTCAATAAGATAGGAACTTTTCTAGTGTTGTAAAATCTGATAATAATAACTGTACTAAAGTAGAAAGAATTTCAACTTTAAGATGCAGTTGCTTCATAAAATTAGCATTGTGTTGAGAGGGAAATAAAGAGTTTATCGTGAGATCTTACTTGAAAGTGTGTCTACGAAAGCTCCAGTGTTGGAAAACACATAATACAAAACTTAAAATTAAAAAATAATACATTAAAATCAGCCTATTTTAGCTAATATATTAAAAGTTTGAATGGTCGACTTTTAGTTTTGAAAAATATCTCAATTTGTTTACATAATTAGTTAATCAATAGTGATAAAGGCAGGGGTTAAAACCGAAACGAATATCGGCTTCAGTTACGGTTTCGGTTATTTTCGCAATTCGGTTATCGGTTACGCAAAATCTTTGAATAAAGTTTTCGTAACGGTGAACCGGTTTATTTTTGTATCGGTTTTGAAATACCGGTATGGTTTCGGTTCACAAAAAACAAATTGTTTTGCAAAAATATAATTACAGTCGAACTTCCCTAACTCGAACTTCCCTAACTTGAATTTTCTCTAACTCGAACAAAACCGATTGGCAATAGCGAGCAAATTTCATACAATTCTGCTTTTCTAACTCGAAGTCTCCCTAACTCGAACTTTTTTCTCAGATAATGGTGATTCGAGTTAGGGAAGTTCGACTGTACATTTATAATATTATAATAATAATAATAAAAATAATAAGAACATTTAAATTAAAAAATCCAAATTAAAAATGAAAAATAAAAAAGAAAAACAAAAATAAAATACAAAACTAATAATCAACTATCAGAAATCGCAAACAAGACTTATGAGTCGGAAAAAATCGAAACAATTTAAAAATTTTCGATTTAAGTTATCTTTAACTTGTTTTTTTAGCTTGCTATAATATAAATTGAAAAACATGCATTGATAAAACATGCTTTTAAAATTGTATTTAAAAGTCACACCATAACTATTATTTTAAATTTTTAAAATAACAATTAACAATAAAACTGTTTCTCAATTTTTTATATTATAGTAAAATTTCAATCGGTTTTTACCGGTTTAAGGTAACGGTTTCGGTTAGGGTTTTAATCCCTGGTTAAAAGTATAAATAGATCGTAGCTAAGTTAAATAATGCATAGATATCATAGGTTCAGTGTTGGAAAGTAGGAAACTGATACATTTTGATCATTTCACCTTAGACATCATCATCAACAGGTATGAAACAAAATAAACGAAATACCCTTGAAAAGTTCACAAGTTGCATTTAAAAAGTAAAACTCAACTCAATCCAATATATACACAAACAAACACAAATACATAAAGACTATATACTCTTATATAAAAACTATAAATCCCAACTATATACAATACAAATTGAAAGATGGAACGATCGCAACTGATGAACGATGACGGAGGTAATAACAGTAATAATAATCACAGCACATATCGCGAGGCATTACGTGTCAGATTCTTGCGCAATAATAATGTGCGATTCGAGGGCATTATTCTGACCGTTTCCCGGCGGGAGCATCGAACCTTTGAGAAGCTGTTGGAGAGCGTGACCAGAGCACTGCACAAGTGTCCTTCGGTTCGATTGCCGACAGCTGTTTGCGAGCTGCGACGCGTGGACGGAACTCGAATCACGTGTGTCTCGCAACTGCTCGACACGAAAATCAATTCCAACAACATCAACAGCAATGAGAATGCAGAGATATTGGGCAGTAACCCACCACCAGCGGTAATCGCGTGCTGTCAGTATGAAAAGTTCCGATGCTTGGATTACAAGGCGTTGCAAACATCGCCATCGACATCGACAATGCCCCTGACATTGGATCAGGCGCCGGTAACGCGAAGTTATACTCGAATCCATCGCACCGTTTGCCCCTCATCCGTGTATGAGAATATGCCTTTGGCCATGTTAATACCGCGCACACTGCGCTACACCTATACAACTGGTCATCGATTGCATAACGGGCACTCGGGCGCTGTGATCGTGCTGCGACACGCGGTGACACGTCAGCGACTCGTGCTCAAGGTGATGGAGTTCAAGAGTCGCGATCAGCGCGAACTCAGCGAGTGTCGCATCCTCCAGAAACTGCAGGGACATCCGCACATTATCAATCTGATGTTCACCGAGATGACAAGTCGCGCCATATACATCATTGTCGAGGCCATGGACATGGATTTGATAGATTTTAAGAAATCCCTGAGACATTTGACCGCCTCTCAGGCGACATATGTGATGCGTTTGATCGTCAAGGGACTCGCCTATATACACAGCATGGATGTGGTGCATCGTGACATCAAATTGGATAATATTCTGGTGCGACTTGATGGACGATCGCCGATATTCGTGACCGAGGTGAAAATCGCCGATTTCGGACTCGCCTGCAACTGCAAGGAGGATCAGATCCTGTACGGTATTGTCGGCACCGAGCGCTTTATTGCACCCGAAATGCACTCGGGGAATGGATATAATAAATTGGTCGATTGCTATTCAGCTGGCGTTACGTTTCACATGCTAACAACGAATCAATATCCAAAGGAAAACAATGTGATTGAGAAAACGGTCATTGCGAGATTCACAAATTGGTCAAATTGTTGTGATCTCATCGGCAATATGCTCCAGATCGATCCTAGCCTGCGTTGGAGCTCGGCTGAGCTGATGGAGCATCAATTTCTTAGTGCCATCAATCATATCAATCAATACTCGACTTTGTGACACTCAATTTGACGTTCAATCAATCATCATCAAATTGTCTATGTATGCACTACGGTTCTATTTTATGCACATTTTATTTATCACAAATAACACAACTAATATTTTGTATATTCCCCGGTTATCATTCCATTATATTCCTGTTTTTTTTTTTTTTTGTATTTTAATAAACTCAGAAAATATGGGGTTTGACTCTTATTATTGATAGCAAACACAGATGCAGTTTACCATTTTCTAAACTTGATAGACTTGATCAGTGATCATTGTTATATTATAAAGAACCGGTTTTATAATATTTCCTAGTCGACAACTCTCCAAAACCAATTAAGTCAATTATAAAACGAATTGAAATCTTTTTCTAATTGATTTCCAAACATTTTACGAATCAGCTTGAGGCCCTATAACATTTTCCTGAATATCAGACGCTTTTTAACACAAGTTATAAAGTTGTACATTATCAAAAGTTGGAACTAATGTTGGAAGAACCTTTTGAACTGCTGATAATAATTATTAGATATTAAACTTGATTGCAGCTATCGAAGTGATGCACCTTTGTACCAATAAATACTAATAAAGATTATTTATGACTCAGAAAGAAAGACTGAAAAATAAAAATTAAAGGTTGAAAATGTTAATTGTCGTATTTACCGGTAAATAAACCGGTTAAATTTTATAGCATTATCTGTCTGTGAACTTGTAGATATGAATAATCTATAGAGTTGGGTTATCGTGTGGTAATGATATAATATTGTCTCATCTAATATTCAATCAAACAAGAGTGAAACATATTGGACTTTGATTTCCCCGAAGCCAATTCGGCTGAAATGGCGACGGGCAAAGGGCGAATCGACAACCTGTTTCCTGAGGAGGAGGATGGGGAAGGGGGCTGCTTATCAGCGATTGGGTCACGGTAATGGACTGTGGAATGGATTCTGGAATGTGGATCGTAGATCGTGACTTGTGGGTGGTGCTGTTAATGGTAGGCAGACTAAACAAAGTGCAAAAGATTGCGTTTGTTTGCTGCTTATCGGACAGATTCGCGCTGAGTCTGCCTAGACCGTCAGTTTAAATGCTAACAAAAAAAAAACTTGATGATTCGCGATGACTTGCAATATTTCCTGCATACATAACATACATACATATATTAAACGATCTCGTCTTCTTCCTTCTATTCCTCATCATCATCTTTAGCAATTCTTGTTTTTATGGTCTCTTATTTTTTTCTCTTCTTAATTTATTTATATTTTTTTGTGGCCAGTTGAGCTTTTGTTGTTGCTATTTGCACATTTCTATCAATTTCAACGCATTCACAGACACACACATTGTGTTTATATTAAAATCCACTTGTGGATTGTGTGTGTGTGTGTGTGTGTGTGTTGGGTGGTGGGGGGATGACGTATAACACGTGTTCGGGTCCGTAGGTCGGTCAATCGCATTTGATGATCAACGACTACATATGTTAACCGATACTAGAGATGTGCGTGACTCTATTTTATGCATTTGTTAATTTATTATGTCAACTTATTATTGAATGTCAACTAAGTACAGTTGACCAAAATTAATGTAAAAATAAAAGTTGAGTAATATAAAAAATTAAGTAATATTATATGATTTAAAATTAAACTTAAATGTTAATGAAATGATAAAAAATTAAATAAAAAACTCACATAGTAAGCTCTGCCTAACCAACTATTTTTCAGTTTGCTTTTTGACACAAATTAAACAAATTGAAAATTATTCAATTTTACATTTTTCATCGATATTTTCGCAATGAGTTCGTTGGCAATAATGGCAACAACAATTGAATGAAAAGCCAGAAAGGTTATTGCTGTGTATTTCTGCATCTCGGATTCCATACATCTTGGATTATATTGTGCAATTTTCAAAAGGCCGGTGCATGTACAAAAATGTTTCACATTTTTTAGACATGCTTGTCGCATATTATCGGTAAGCTAGATGCAAACTTTTTTTTCGTATTGGAAAACTTTGACCCGCAACCATCACTAATCGATACACAATACCCGTGAGCGAGCAGTTCTCTTTGTGTGTGTGTGTGTGTGTGTGTGTACTGTGTACTTGTGAATACAAGGGCGTAGGCAGCTAGGGACAGGAGCGGGCAGCTGCCCCCTCCCCCCTTCCATGATCATTCAGATCCAAGATAACGTATAGAGAAGAAACAACATTTTTGTTTGTTTTAAAAATCACTGCGGACGGCAGTCCGCGCTAGTGACAAAAGCAGCACGAACGGTGCGAAAGGCGACTAGCAACAGGTAGAATGGAAAATTTGCTATGACTGTCCGATCAGGTCGAGTTATATACCGATATAAAGGTATCAGTTCAACTAACAAATGTGCATACTAAGACTTTTAAAAACTCACCTGGTTCGTGAGATAAACAGGTGTAAGTAGGAGGGGCAAAATTTAAAAGATTGGAGCAAACGGAGCCGTTGGAGCCTTTTGTTTTTTTTTTTACTTTTTACTCTTGTCAAAAATACGCATCCAATGACACCTCGACCATCAAACTCCGATCACTGGCTCAAAAGATAATTCACTTTGAAGTTTTCAATGGCCTTCCGAAAATGAGATGAAAAGTCAGTCTGTCTGTTTGTTTGTCTGTTTGTCCGTTTGTATCAAATCGCTTTTATAGCTGCAGAGTTTAAATAATTTATTAAAAACAAAATGTTGTCACTCGGCACTGCCCAAAAAAGGAATATTTATTAGGTATGAAGAATTTAGCACAATGTGCCGAGTGACAAATTTGGTTTTTTTTAATTATAAGTAAAACTTATTATTATTGGATATCAGATATTTTGGGGCATGAAAATGTTTTCGTCACTAGATTTTTACATCGTAGTGTTTTTTTTTTATAATATGGGATTACTTGGAGAATACAATTTTTTTTTGTCAATAAAATACAAATTTACATAAATGCACAATATTTGAAAACATATTCCCACCCCTTATTTTCATCTTGAGCACGCCCTGTTATATATGTATGAACATACATTTATACATATGCATGTTGCTATCAGTTACGGTTTTTTATGTTTGCTAATCGCTCTGATTAACTAGTCTTAAAAGAAGTCAAAGCGACTAAATCTAAAAAAAAAATTAATTTTTTTGCAGGTGCGCAAAGCAATTAAGTTCGTAACCAGGTTCAACCGTTGATATACAAATACAAATACATATGCAGTCGAACTTCCCTAACTCGAATCACCATTATCCACGAAAAAAGTTCGAGTTAGGGAGACTTCAAGTTAGGGAAGTTCGACTGTATTTTCAGTTGATCATTAACCAAGGTAAAAACAGTGTTGTAAATGCCTGCAAACATGTACTCACACACACACACACACACACACTTAAAGCGCAACTGGCGATACGCGTGAATCGCGTTTTTTTTATTTGTGCTTTCGCCTATTTTGCCTCTTGAAGTTTGGCCAGTCTCAGACCAAGCAAATTCGTTGATTAACACAAAAGACAGACACAGAGCAACAACAACAACAAATATCAGCAGAAAAAGCCAACGTCAGAAATACACATACATACTTGTGTGTGTGTGTGTGTGTGTGTGTATTATTGCCGGTATTTTATGGTCGGTTTTGTTATATTGCCAGCAACAAGACAGACAAGTTAACACACACACACACACACACACACACACATATTTAAAAAAGCAGAAAAAAACTGATTAGACATTTTGCATGTATGTGTGAAAGATCGACAGATTTGTAACGGCAATTTTTGCCGGGGTGCAAAGTTCAAAACATTGAGCTTTTTTTCTGTTCTGTGTTTTCTTTTACATACTATTTATTGCTCATCCGTTACACGTGTATTTAACTATATCACTGATATGATAAATAGTTTTTATCTTTACACACTTTCTTATCTACTATTGCTCATATGCTTCTTTTTTGCTGTTGTTTCCTGTCTGCACTTATCGTTTGTGTGTGTGTGTGTTTTTGGGTGTGTCTGTGTGTGTGTTTTACCTACAAATTTTGTGTTTTCTAATGTGTTGGCAATTTCACGCCCAAGTCCTAAATAGCTTATATCTTTTCTTTTTTTTTTTTTAAAATTTAGTATGAGCAGGTGCATGTGTCAAGCGCTTTTCATTATGCAAATTTTTCTTGTACAGCTATTTAAAGTGCTCATTATCGACGCAATCTTTACATTTATTTTATATATACATATGTACGTATGTTTATGCATGTGTGCATTCCATTTGATTCACGCATATATCAATAGTGCGTTAAGTATCTGTTATGTTAACATAACATAAGTATCTGTTAACTATTTTAGCGTTCCGAACTGTTACATAGTGTTTTTTTTTTTTAAATTCGATTTTATTATTAACTCTTAACCTAACAACAAAGTACACTAGTATTTTATAATTAACTTATCTAATTGGGGATTTTGATTTTGTGATGTGGTGGCTGCAGCTTGATAGAACGATACTTTTCCGGAACCGCCGATCAGCATTGCTTCAGAAAAGCTCCGCTCTACCTAAACTCCTGTACCACGTCTCTCCCGCTCACTCCGCCGCAGGTCGATCATAATCGAAGCTGCAAAGCCGCTGATGCATTCCCAGTTTCTGGAGCTTTGAAGCATATACGGCACCAGATTTTCAACCGACAAAGCTCCACCCAGTACCACTTCGAGCTGTCGTCTCCGTTCCAAGAACCTACCGCATTCAAAAACTACGTGCTCAGTGTCCTCGACTACTCCATCTCTGCACGATGTGCACTCCGCCGAGGGTTCATGGCCGAAGCGGTGCAGATAGCCGCGGAAACACCCATGTCCGCTAAGGATTTGGGTCAGGTAAAAGTTGACCTGCCCGTGTCCTCTGCTTGTCCACTCCTTGATGTTCGGCACAAGCCGATGTGTCCAACGACCCTTGACTGAGGCGTCCCACCGGTCCTGCCATCTCGCCAGGCACTGCACATAGTATGTATGTATGTATGTATGTATGTATGTATGTATGTATGTATGTATGTATGTATGTATGTATGTATGTATGTTGAAAGCGTTCTTCAATTGCTTTTAATAAGAATTAAAAAAAAAAATGATGGGATCGTTGTGCACAATAATTACGCAACAGGGTGGCAATGAAAAACGTACCAAAAGTAAACAAAACTTAGCATTCATTCGGGCAGGTGTGTGAACTCCGAAGGCGGAGCACAGCAGCCGAACAAAATAAACGTTCCAAACGTTTATTGTGTAGAATGGAAGACATTTTCATTTGTTGCCAGGTGCTCGCAATTACAGGAAATGTATCGCATTGGCAACGCATTTTGACAAGACAGTTATCGAAACCAAGGTATGTTTACTATAAGGTAACGTTGTCACCACAGCTGCTCTCTTTCGAGGTTACAAACATTTGACAGCATGCCTGCAAACGTTGTCGAAAGAGGTTGTGTATCGCATGCATGAAAAAATGTTTGTAACCTCGCCACATCGGACGACGTCACCTTAATAGTAAATCCACCTTGATCGAAACTAACTCGAATGTAAGCACAGACAAAACGGTAACAGTATATCAAAATATTGAGGACAGCAAATAGCCATAAGTGGCAGCTCTAACGGTTATGTTTATTGCATGTACTATGTAAGTACATACATATGTCATCAGATTATGACACACGCTTGCCGGCAACTTCTTTGCCAGCGCCAAAAAACATATAAATACATACATACATACATACATAAACAAATATTGAGCCGGCATGTGAATGTGCGAGTGTGTGAGAGTGATTGTGTGTGTGTGTGCGTAGTCGCATTGATTGCATTTTAGCAACTGCTGCTGCTGCCGCCATGTCAAAGTTGTTGCACTTTTGCTCGACGATTTGCATAAAGCTTTTTAACACCTTCCTGAGGCAATTGACTGAACAAAATTGACATTGCAAATCGATGTGACAATCTGGGCCACAGCAACGCCAAAGAGGGAGGAGCAAGGTACATGCTACAGGTTGTTGTCATTGTTAATTAACATGCGGGAATAAAATTACTTTTTCTTTTCATTTTCAGTTTCTTTTGCTGTTAGTTAGTTAGTTGCATGTAAGCTACATGCAATTTACAGCAAACTTTAACGTCGCTGTTAATAGATCCTGATCTTAACATTAATGCAATGCACATGCTACAGGTTGTTGTCATTGCTAATTAACAGACAGAAATAAAATTACATTTTCTTTTAAGTCTCATTACATTTTGCGCTATATCCCTGTTGATTGCATGTTATCTACATGCAATTACTTACTTACGAGATCCTGATATTAACATTAAGAGACATCAGATAAGTTCTTAATTCAATTTAATTTTTCTTCTCTTTTCTCTAATGCAATTTCGAAATATTATTGCCATTTGCGATAAGCAATAGAAAATGTTGTAGCAAGTATGCTAACAGATACCACGCATCGTTGGCTTGCCCCACTTTCATTATATGTACAGTTATGGAAAAAATAATAGAAACGACAGCGCTGCTCACATTTGAGACCAAATATTTCGTTTCTGGAGCAAATTTCATCCATGAAATCCAGTGAATCCAGTTTCAGGATAACAATGCTCTACTTTGGATACCTTTTTGGGCCTCTTTCGTAAGAATTATAAACAGTGTATACTGATTTGTAGAAAGACCACGATTTGGTCTTGGAAAAAATAATAGAAACGCATTAGAATTTTGATATTATCTTGTTTCTTAAAGCTTGAAATCGAGTTATATAGGTATCATTTCATGAACTAACTATAGAAGAAGACATTAAATAGCTTTTTTTTTGGATCGCGTTCTGCTTGTTGTTGTTATTCGTTTCATAATGGGTGGTGGCGTACATTGTACCGTTATTAAAAGAAAACATATTCTGAATCTAAAAAATAAAGACAACTTAATCTCAGATATTGTTACAATTCCCAATATTTATAAAAAAAAATGTTTTCAGCGGGTTACTATAAATAAAAACCAAAGACACGCAGTAAAAAAGCTTGCACCATGGGGTAAATTCGACAACCTCCTTGTCCGAAAATCAAAAAAAAGTACCTTTCTGTCATCGGAAGTTCTAAAAAATGAGTTAAATGCACCACTCAGTAGTCGAACTATAAGAATTAGAACGATTGATGACGGTTTCAAAAGCCATATGGTTAGAAAGGTACCATACCTTAGTAAAAAACACATCAGCAACCGGGAAAATTTCGCGCAGGTGCGTTTCCTGCCTCCAAATTGAAAAAATATGTTGTTGTCAGACGAAACAAAGATCAATTTGTTTGAATCTGATAGGGAACCACATGTTAGGCCCCATAAGAATACTCCCCACGACCCAAGGTGCTCAACTATAACGTTTGAGTATGGAGTTAAAAACATAATTTTGTAGGGATGCGTTTCTCATTCTGGTGTTGGTCCATTACATTGGATAAGGGAAAAAATGAGTGCCTCCCAGTATGTCAATATACTCGACAGTATAATGCTACCTTATGCTGAAAAGGAAATGCCTTTAAAGTGGGAGTTCCAGCAGGATAATGATCCAAAACATTATTCAAAGCTGGCCAAGAAGTGGTTCCTTGACAGTAAAGTTCCCCTAATGGAATGGTCTTCACAGTCACCAGACCTAAATCCCATAGAGCATCTTTGGAGGATCTTAAAGAAAAGGATTGGGGGCTATTAACCCCAAAAATAAGGATTATTAGTTGAAAAAAGTTAAATCCGAATGGTACTCCATTGATCCATCGATTTGTGCCAAACTGGTGGACTCCATGGATCGTCGTCGTTTCGGAGTCTCTAAAAATTGCGGTGCTACAACCGAATAGTAAAATTAAAGGTGAATCTTTATGCCTTTATAACTTAAAAAATGTTTTTCTTAACTTTGGGCGTTTCGTTTCTATTATTTTTTCCAGGCCTAAAAAATTAAAAAAAAAATTTCTGCTATATTAAGTTTTTTGAAAAATATTATTTTGTTATATTTTGATAAACTACTGGATAGGCTTTATATAAAAAATATGAAACTTAAGAAAAAAAATGTTCATTGAACAAAATTTTAAAAAATACGAAAAAAAAATGCCGTTTCTATTATTTTTTCCATGACTGTATGTATAAATATTGTTTTTGTGCACATTCCATTTTCCCTTTCCTAGCAACTATACTTAGTCTAATTGTGACTGTCATGCAAACAAACATTTGATCACAAATTCAATTAATTAGATCAAAAGGTTGACACATTTATTTATATGTGCACGAGTATGAAACATACACACACACACACATACAGCCACATGCACACATGCTTAGGACGAGGACAGGTACTCGTAAATTGAGATTTGGCCAGCAGCGATTAGATATCGAATTTATTACATTACCGAATATAAAATGCCCATAACAACAATGAAACGCCCTTTTGGCTTATCGCCGCGTGAAATCTATTATTAACAGCAGTTTCTAAGTCGAATGAGCAATAATTTTGCACGGGTATCGAGTAACGGAGAGGGGGGCATAGTGCAAAACGAAGATTGGCATGGTGAAAAACTTTGAAACGAACTCAAGTCCATCTCTAGCTGCCAGTTGTAAAGAAAGAAGAAGGCAGACCACAAAGAGGAACATGAAATTAATTGCGATCACTTGATCAGCTGAAGGGCAATTGCTGTAGTTATCGTTATCGTTTGCAGTCATCACAATTGTTGTTGTTGTTGTCCTTGGATCAGATGTAGGCGCTTCAAAATGGGGCAATAAAAACCTGTTGGGAGCCACGCATCATACGATCCACACTCACACAGATGTGCAACTACATGTGTGTGTGTATGTAGCGTCATATAAATAAAACAAATCTCATAACAATTTCAATGTCAATACACATTTGGAGACTGCAAGCAAGACCTTTCCCAATATTTTGTATAAATATGTATGCATATATATAACTCTGATCTTTTCACTTACCTTTTCTTGTTAGACATTTTGCCGTATGCGATTATCCAGAGAGCTGCCGTCATTCCCGCCACGCCGACGATGGCGCTTGGGTTGTGGGCCAATTTGCTCAGGGCTGGAGCCATTTTAGCGAAAGCGAAAGGGACTCTTCGTACACACACACACACTCGCCTACGCACACTCACACACGTGGGCACACGCCAACAAAATAAATATGAATTGCGAGTTTATTGCTTTTGTTATTTATCCTGCGATACAACCCTGTTCTTTGGACTGCTCTGCTCCTGTTTACTGTTACTGCGTAACAACAGCCCTGTCTCCAACTCCTGGAAACTGTTTCGCCTCAGAGCAGCTTACTATGTTACTATGTATGTGTGTTGTGTGTGTGTGTTTGTAGTTTGTTTTATTTATCGGATATTGTAAACTTGTCGCAGTTTCTAACGTTGCACTATTATTTACATAGAGATTAAATATTATGCATCGCTTTCGTTGTTGTTACAAACTCGTGCGACGAAACTGTGCGAGAGTCACTCTAAAAGTGTCCAAGTGTGCTTTGTGCAATGCAACTGATCAACAATTA
This sequence comes from Drosophila recens, assembly GCA_037043495.1. Taxonomy (NCBI): domain Eukaryota; kingdom Metazoa; phylum Arthropoda; class Insecta; order Diptera; family Drosophilidae; genus Drosophila; species Drosophila recens. The sequence continues at coordinate 146,265 of JBAMBJ010001194.1, read as the reverse complement.
ACAACAGTTTAGTATATTAATACGTTGGACTTGGAACGATTGTGTCTTCTTATACGTTGCACACCCGCATTAAAAAAAACACGTCCGATCTCCGGAGGAACAACAACAAATGTGAAATGTGAACATTGTAGAGGTGGAGAAACATCGACTGAAACATCGATGTCATCGATGCTTGCAAAACATCGGAGCCATCGCTGTTTGTGAGGCCACTATCGAATGCAACGAAAATAAACAATCCTGATAATTAGGGCCATTTTAAGCATTGAGAAGAAAGAATTTCAAAATATTATGGGAAATATGTTTAATAAAATACCTTTTACAGATGAGAATTACAGATTTAAAAGCCTTATCCAAAAAACTTTTGTGTTCAGAAAGTATTAAAGCATCGGGGACACACACCACTAATAAATAAATGCATTAATCAGCTGATTGCATTGGCAAAAGTAGTTAAAAATGTTTTTTTTTAAATTAATTTTGAAGCTAGAACTCTAAGACTTTCACAGAAGTTTTGTTACGTTTTTGTCGATTTTTTTTTCCACCACTCGAAGGGTGCCCCAAACTAATTTTAAAATCAAATTTATTATTTAAGAAAATTTATAATTTTCTTGGCTTATTGAATTTGTGCTTTATCGAATATTTATTATTTAATATTAGCTAATTACCATAATTTACTTTATTAAACGATAATAAATACTTATATTAATTTAAATTTAATTAATTTCCATTAGAGAAATTTCTATCGATATTATCGACACATCGACATCCACTTCTAAACAACAACAATTGTGAACATTGGTGATGTTCGCTGCACGCCAAAGATGACCGATAGAACCCAATAGCTAATCGGTAACTTATCGATAGGAAAAGAGTGCTGGTAAACATCAAAAGCTGACTGTGCTGAGTAGCACCAAAATAAATACAATGCTGCCAACTTGTTTACTTTAAGTGTGGCAGCGCTTTTAATCGATATGTCACAGCTGATCAGCTGATTCCATAGCCACATGCAGATTCAAAACATTGGAGCACACTGGCGCTTTTTTGTTTGCCAGAGGTGAACATCTTGCACACATACACACGCACACTCAGGTACCCCACACACAAACACATACACCATATTGGCGAATTATTTATGTGCATAGTTGGGAATGTGTAGATAAGTTTATTAATAATCTTTTAGTTATATACATACATACATATATATGTATAATATATAAGAGTGTAATAGCTTTTGATTTCTCGCCAAAATCACAACAAACAAACAGTTGGAATTCAACACAGCAACAGCAGCAGCTGCCGTCGTCGTCGTCGTCGTCGCCTCCGTCGTTGTCGTCGTTGTCTCGTTGTTTTAGTAGCAGTGTTTACCACGTTAGATAATCGCGATCCCCGTCCTGCGGCGGTTGTGTCCCGTTCCAAGTTCACAAGGTGCGTACAATTGACCCAAAACAAATTGCAGCTTGCACATTGAACGCAATGCAAAAATCGATTCAGAATGCTGCACTCTTCTTCTTCGGCCTGCTCTTGAACTAATTACACACACACACACACATATATATGCAATTGGCGCAGTGTTACCCCCATCCCCAAAAAGGAAAAAAGAAAGAAACCAAAAAAAAAACGTAACCTCAAGTGCGAAACAAACAAGGAGCAACAATAATAAAAAGTTATGTGCGTTAAAAAGGTAATCAATTACCTCCGCTACAGATATTTTGTTTACTATTTTGCGTGTCACAATTCAATTGAATTGCGTGCAAAAAGCCGCAAATTATAGGCGTATCACACATTGTGCGGGTGCGTGGGCTTGTGTGTGTGTGTGTGTCTGTGCAACAGCTGTTTAACATGCCAATTAGCAATTTGACAGCGCCCTAAACAAACACACCATATCCTAATCAGCATAGATTGGTGCTGATTGGATTTGCTGATGTGTCAATTGGAATTATAGTCTGTCACTTTTAATTGAATTGTGAGGGAAATTCGATATTAATTTCGCTTCATAATTTATTCAGAAGCTGCTTAATTAAATACTGCACATCAGCTTTATCTTATCTGATTGAACATTTACCCACATATCTATCCAGTTGCATAAGCGCGAATGCGAAAATAGCAACAAATAAATATATAGTATTAAGTTCATATATGAAAACGTATCTCTATATATAAACAGTCAGAAAAGTAATTATTTTGACACAAGAAATAGGTCATCATTTTGTTTTAAATTTTCAAAAAATAGTTTATTATTTGTGTAAGTTCCAATTAAAACTAAAAAAAAGTTGTGCATTTTTAATGTTGTAAAAACAATTACTGGACTAACTGTGCGCAGAGGCGAACTGGATATTTGATATTTTGAAGTCATTCAGCAGTATTCGAGCTAATTTGTTTGTTTATTTCTGTGAATATAAAGATCTACATATGCTAAATACAAATTAAGCCTTTGAATCTGTTCTAACGTCAATTGAGTGGATTAAGAGTACACTGTGAGAAACGTTCTTAACTTGAACCAGAGTATGAGACTTTTTATTTATTTTGGGTTTACCAAAGTAAATTAATATCAAATTAACAAATTGTATTTAAAAGTCTGGATATTTGAAAAATTGTAAATACTGCTCTTGAATATTATAAACCATACTTCTAACATTCAAGACAAAATCTTTATTTATTATAGTAGAACCATAGAATCATAGAACCATCGTAACATCGAGCTTTCAAAGCACATTAAAGTTTTAGGCAATAGTTAATAACGTTAAAAGCTCTAACGCAGATTATTATTTTACTAAGCTTTAAAAACACATTAAAGTTTAAGGGAAACTGTTGACAGCTTTATCTTTGATTAAACTACCAAAAGATCTTCTTGCTAGCTTTTCAGTCTTTATCTGTATCTGTATCTAAGAGCTGTTCCTCTAATTCTGCAAATCTTCTTGATACTTGAAGATTTCTTTGTAGCATATGCAAAATGTGTGTACCTTATTTATTCCCATTATTGTCATGTTTTTCATCATTTGTTTCCTTTCTGTTTTTGGCACGGACCATCTATCGTTCTCTTATTTTACCGAGTCTCGTTACGCAATTGTCGTTTCAAAGTACAATTATTGCCAGCCAGACCTTGTTTTGTTTGTTTTTATGGGTGTGTACGTATTATTCGTACTATAGTATATATTTTAAATGTATAGCATAAGCTGAGACTGCGACTGCGACTGCGACTGAGGACGTCACTGATAAGGAGCAACGTGTGGTAGTTGGAAGTCAAAAGATCTCGACTTTTGACAACACCTCAAATTTACATAAATAGTATTTGCACTTTATTTTTTATAGCAAATAACTCATTAAATCGTATACATAATCTCTTTGTTCAACAAAAGCTACCGTCCAATAGAATACAAAAATCTTCCACAGTGATAACAGTTATCAATCCATAAAAAATTCTCAAGAAAACTGTCAAATTGCTATAATAAGCAAATTAGTTGTTTTTTGTTTGAATAACCGTTGCAAACGTTAAATGATCGATTATTATCGATATTGACCAAATATATCGAACGTGTAATATTGATTGCAGTGTGACCGCACTCCATAATGAACAAAATACATGCTTTCGTTAGGACTCGAGTCCGTTGAAAAGCTTCAAGCAATTTGCTAATGCATCTTTTGTTTAGTATAAATTCCAATTAGTTAATGGTAGCTTTTGCGTCTTGCACACATAATACGTAAATGTATGAGCCAACAAACCGGTTAATTGTTTTTTGTTTTTTATATAATTGAATTCACGAGTGTAGCACAATAAATATATATGTACATATATCGACAATGGCAAATGTCATAAAATGATTTCAATAATCTTATCGCTTGTGATAATAGAAAATCCCCTTTCCCCTCACCACTGCCACGGACTACCAAATACGCTCAATACCAATACCAATAAGAACAAAAACAAACACTTCGACTCTTATAAATCAAGCTTAGGCGCACGCGAATCGACTCTTATACGAAAATTTGTATGTCTTGGTGATTCGGCATCTGCTCCCGATGCTGATGACGACGACAACAACAGCGACGACGACGCAGCTGCTTCGATTTTTGCACATTTATTAATTTCTGTTTTTCCTCTTGTTTGCAGTGTGAATAAAAACAACAACTACACCAACAGCGTGTGAGCAAAATTCAAATACAAAAAAAAACAAAGTATAACCAAAATTAACTGCCAAGATGAGCCGTCAGTTGCTTAGAAATCCAACAACAATGCAACGTGCTGCCAACGCCGTCGCTCTAACGTATACCCGAAGTTTAGCTAGCGTCGGCAGCGCTGCCACCGTTACGATGCCGCCGCACCAAAAGCGTAGCCGCCAGCTGCAGCAGCAGCAGCAGCAGCAACAATGTAAGCTAACGCCAAGTGCTGCTGTCGTTCGCCGCTGGAAATCATCGTCGTCTCTACATAACAATAACAGCGCTCAAAGCCAGCGGCTAACAGCGGAGACGACAGCGACGCAGCGCCGCAGTCAAGCTGAAGCATTGAACGCGCGTGGTAGCCATTCATCGTTTGACGTTCCTGCTCGGTTAGTATTATTCCAGCAAAAATACACTTTTTTCATTCTGTTTTCTGTTTTTTGTTGTCTGCTGTCAAAACAAAAACAAAACGATAACTGACCAAAGCAGAAAAGCAGAATTAACATTAACATTTGAATTTTGTTGCGTGTGTGTTGACTTAAACAGTGCGTGTTGTTTTTGTTGTTCGTGTTGTTGTTTCCTTGCTTATTTCTCTTTTTTGTTTTGTGTGTCCACAGCTATATGTCCACACAAAAAAACGACAATATGAAATGCCTAAACGTGGACAACATTAATCCCAACTTCATTGTTATGGAGTATGCGGTGCGCGGTCCCCTCGTTATTCGCGCCGGCGAAATTGAAAAGGAACTGGAAAAGGTAAGTGTGACCGTTTACAGTGTTAACTTTACACACACACACACATGCACATATCTCCTACCATACTTACATACATATAAACTGTCACTCACCGTTATTTGTGATACGCCATACGTACCAAATACGCCATCTATTGAGCGCTATTTCCTCACACTTGCAATTATTGACGTTCTGTGCTGCGCACCTGTTAAACCTTCTTTCATGCCATTCGTTCCAATTGGAATCCTGTTGGGGTATTCCGAGTACGGAAGTGAGACGCAATTACATACAGTCGAACTTCCCTAACTCGAATCACCATTATCCAAAGAAAAGGTTCAAGTTATGAAGATATTCGACTTCTTTTTCTTTAGTTTATTTATTTTACTGCCACTCATTTAGCTCTAGTTAGAGAGAAATTCGAGATATAGAAGTTCGAGTCATGTAGTTTGCAAAGCTGCAAACAATAATTGAAAGCTGTGCGAAATTCAATTAAATTGCAGATGTAATTTACCTTAAGCTTGACATCAAAATGTTCTATAGGAAACTTGTACAATATTTATTATTTTAAACTCTATTTTTACCTGCTAAATTTCAACAAAGTTTTAATTGACATTTATTTGTATATTTCATTTTTAATTTTATTTAAACTTTTTATTTCAAAATTGATGCGAGTTCATGTTGAAAATTCGAATTATAATTCTTAGTTATATACATTTTTTTCGTGTATTGAGCTTAACAGCTGGTTGTCTTTAATTAACGCCAAATAAGTTCAAAAAGTCATTCGAATTTAATATTTTTTTTATATGATCTTATAGGCAACCCTCGTAATTATATGGTTTTTTATCGCTCAAATGTAAAACGCATGATTTTAATTATCCTCAATTATTGAAGTCACATTTCTTAATTATCTTCTTTTTTATTTTGCTATACCCTATACAGAGAGTACAATTAATTCGTCTTGCAATCTCATTGCAGATCCTATTCCATAAATAATTCATATTACTGATTAAAGTTGACAAGCTGAGTTTTAAATAGCCATCATATATTTGTCTATATTTTTATGAGACTGTCTATCTTGAATTTGATGTAGTCTATAACACTTATATTTATTTATTTATTTATTTAACAGTTGACCAAAATTAATGTAAAAGTTTAAGTAAAAGTTCAGTAAAATAAAACATTAATTAATATTATATTAATTAAAATTGGGGTATTCAAAGTTTTTTAAGTAGTCTTTTTCCATTTAAATTGAATACACGTTTAAATAAGTTTTCTATAGTTTCAAATCAAGTATACAGGGTGACCAGAAAAAACGGAGACAAACTTTAATATGTCCGTAAGCAAAAGTATGTTACCGGATTTAATTAAATGTTATTTTATTGTATTCTCCATTCTTTTTTGTACTAGTCACAACATTTTTTATCCATTGCTGTTAAATTTTCCTGTGGTTTCAGAATGTCAAGTAAACGTTGTGCAATTTTAGAGCTGTTTCATCAAGAAAAACGTCAAATGTGAATTTGTTCGTTTGCTCGAGGTGCCTAGGTAGACTGTGTCCAAGGCCACCCGCCACTTTAATGAGATTGACCATGAAGGTTATCGTCCGGGAAGAGGAAAAAAAGCACCGTCAATACTTCTACCAATCGTCAAATCATTCGAAAGCGGGTGATGCGAAATCCGAGGGTCTCCATGAGGAAAATTGCCCGTGAGACCGGAATGAAACGTGATTCTGTTTGGTAAATGGCGAAGAAGCACCTTGGACTCAAGCCGTACAAGCTCAAAAAATTTCAGATCCTCACGGATGAAAACAAGCGCGTGCGACTGCAAAGATGCCACCAACTCAAGCGTCGGGCCGCAGGTCAGCGATAGGAGCGCGTCCTTCTCACGGATGAGAACCTGGTAACCGTCGAGCAGGCTCACAACCACTAAACTGCAGGATCTGGTCCGCCGAACCTTCGGGTACGTCGGCAATTGTCAAACATCGCCAAAATCCGAAGTCCGTTATGGTCTGGGGCGGCATTTGCGCTAGCGGCAAGAAACCCCTGGTTTTCGTGGATCAAGGGGTTAAAAGAAACCAAGAAGTGTACCGCCACGACATTCTCGACGCCGTGGTAATTCCTTGGGCCCAACTGCACTTCGGCGATGCGGACTGGACTTTTCAACAGGACTCTGGCCGGCTCACAAGGCGAAAATGACGCAAGACTGGTGCAAAACCCATTTTCCGGACTTCATCTCGTCTGCTGAATGGCCACCCTACTCGCCGGATCTCAACCCGATGGACTACAGCGTGTGGTCGATATTCTAGGCCAGGACCTGTGCTAAGCCTCACAAAAGTTTGGAGGCGCTGATGCAATCGCTGCTCTTGGAATGGAACCGACTGTCTCCCGAGGACCTGCGGCCCATGGCCTACAATTTTAAATCACGTTTGGAACTGTGCATGGCAGCTGGAGGAGACCATTTCGAAACCGGCTGAGAATCTTACTACTAGTGATCCACTTTATCGTTACTAATTGTTGCTTTGCTAAATTTCTCTCGTTTAGTAAAATTATAGTTAAAAATGTTTGTCTCCGTTATTTCTGGTCACCCTGTAATATAATTAATAAATATATTATAGTTTACGACTATGCACATTTCTTTTAAAGAAAGTGTAAACAATCTTCGGCTTTCTAAGTTAATTTCTTTCTGCATAGTTGACTATCAATTCTGTATATTAGGCTTAAGTTGAGACTATAAATACACATCTTGGAGCCATACTTATAGAGATAATGTATGGATGGTGTAATGGTATCATAGTTTTTGGCCCACTGCCCAGAAGTCGAGTCAAGTTCAGTGAACGTCCTTCAAAATGCCGGCAGCAGATGCTCTGCAGAGATTTTCTTTTTTACCATTTCCATTTCCGTTGTGATTATGTAAGTCAAGAATACTGGATAGGGGAAAGAGAGAGAGTGAGGGACAGTCAAAAGTGGGAGGGAAGGGAGGATGCTGTGGTAAACTGTAAGAGGCGTTGTTCTGTTATCTGTTATCAAAAACATAAACACAACACCACAATCATAACAAACATGCGCATGAGCTCTTGATACTTTTCCCACTCTCTCTCTCTCTCTCTCTCTCTCTCTCCTTTCTTATATTTCTTTGTTGCTCTTGCATATACAATTTTCCAGCATTGCTTTTTTTGCATTGTTCTCGTACAACGCAAAAGATTCTCTTCGAATTTCTCTTATTAGTCCATTTACCCCTCGCATTTCTTATTAGTCCATTTACCTCTCAACCCACATTGAGCTGCAACACTTGTTTTGCCTTTCTCTCCCTCATCTCGTCTCTTTTTTTCCATTGTTTGCTTTCCTTTCACTTTGCATATTTTTGCGCTTTACATCTTTTTTCCAACCCGCTTACTTCCTCATTCGCATTTGATTTCTTTGCATTTTTTTTTCCTTTTTTTTTTGAGTACTTTATCAAATACTTAAGTTCATTCCTTGTTTTGTATTTTGGATTAATGCCAAATTTTACCACTGTCAATAGAAAATTGAAATTGTTGAAATTTTAGATGAAAGATACATCTTTGATCCCTTGCAGTTTGATTTGTGTGACACTATTGACAAATAGTGAGTAAGAAATGTTTCGGCCTCTGTTAAGTTGCTGTTATGAGCTTAGCTTTCTGCTATGGCGTGCTGTTACCAACAGTTGGGTGCTCTGTTAAAGAGTCTGTTAAATAAATAGTTCAAGTAATATGTTATTACTAACAATTCAAGACACTGTTAAGGAGTTATAATTAAAGAAAAGTCTTAATGTAGATATTGGCTAAGATTTTAATCATCTATTCTCATTTTTTGCGCTTTAATAATAGCTTAAATTTGTTAACAGCGACAAGTTTGTAACAATTAGGCCTGTTAAATTTAAGCTCAGATTTATTTTTGAATTTCACATTAATATCTATACGTTTAACGTCAATAAATAATGGGCCTTAGACTATAGTTTATTGCCATTGAATTGACTTTCGGCTCTGTTGATTGTTTATAACATTCAATAGTGTTATTGTTTTGTTGTTAATCGCGATAAATGAACCGATTACGACACATACATTAAGAAACCGAGTGGGGAAAATATCTGATACAATAAGTACATACATACATACATACATATGTATGCATGTATGTATGTTCATTTGTACCTGTATAGATAAATATACGGAGTGTATATATTAGCTCACACTCTTAGCTTGCGGTTGATGTCTATAAAATGGCAAACGTAAAAGGTTTGTTTACAGTTTCAAGTGCTCCCTGCTGAATAGAATATATGTATATGTAGATATACAGATGTTTGTTTAGTTGTATATTATAAATAAATATATGTATTTATTCAATTACTTATGTATACATATGTATGTGTACAGCAAGTGCTTTGGGGTTACTTGAAAAGTAGCTGGCAAATCGACTTGACAACAATTGATGCACTCTGCAATACCCTGTAACTGTAGCTGAGATGGGCTGGGAACTCATAAATAGAACAGTATGAATAGCGAAGTTAATACACATGGGTAATCTATAAAATATCCACAAGTGCGCTTTCTTAAATTCTTCTCTTTTGAAATTACTCGCTTTTATTATATAAATATCTTAAGATCTTATTTATCCATTCTGAAATTTTTATTACAAAAGGCTAATAAACACTCAGAATATCTTTCAAATTATGCATTTCTCTAAAAACCCTTGGAGATATCTGAGTATTGTTTACAGGGTATCGTAAATTTGATCTGTAGACCAAGTTTCAATATATTTTATTTTTCAAGCATTTTGAATTTGTATAGTTTGTTTTTTTTTTTTGCTATCATTTTCGTTTCTCTTAGATTTTAAAAGGAACTCACAGAAGGTCATTCCGCTTTTTCTATTATTCTTATTTCGATTTGGATAACTTTTAAAAGAGAAATTAGCTCTGTTAACTGTGAGATGTGAGCTTCAAATTAGCAGCTGATTATCGAACTTGTATCTAGGCGTTACTTTTGACATTATTATCGTTTTATTTATTGTTGCCATTGTTGTTGTTGCTGTTGTTTGTTTTTTTTTGTAGGTACAACAGCTATGCACGAGTGCATTTTTTCATTGAACTTGCTTTCAGACTTTCGTGTGCTTCGTGATTTTCTAAGCATTCTGTTTGTTCAAACGATAAATTGCTCATATGATTCCCCGTTCCCTCAACGCGCCCTTTTGTCCGCTTCCTAAATTGAATGCAGGCCATAGAATGATCCGCATTGCACTCTATTATTTATTTACACATACATGGTTACTGTCAATTACCAGACCGAATCCCCATATTGCATTTGTTCTCCACAACTGGCCACTTGCATATACTGTATAACTATATATAGTTAGTTTTTCGACCTTTTTACTTAAACAAATTGAAGACCTCTGTAAAATGTGAGCTAAGTAGTATCCATTAAGCAAAAACAGACTATTATATAGAAAAAAAAACAATTGATTAGTTGTTGCTACATTTCTAGCCCATAACTTTAGATATTATCTTTTTAAACAAGGTTGAACCCAACCATCTAACTGAACTCGGCTCTCAATTGTGATATTTGTCTTAAGGGGTCTTCTCATTCAAAACCCGTTTTTTGGACCCTTTTTAAAAAAATTCTTATTTAAAAACGCTAAGAATAATTGAAAATTTTTTATTTATTGTATTACAAAAAGTTCAAAGTAAATAACAAATTTTTTTTTGCCTCGATACGAGGGCTGTTCAAAAAGTAATGAGACTTCAAAGTTGGTGGTGAAAAAAAGGTGTCGTCACGGCGGCCACGATTCCGGGTCTCCGGAGCGTCGGAAATGAAAAAAAGCGGGGTTATAATCAGTATAGATGTAATTCTCGGGTGAACCTCAAGCTTAATTTTTTGTGATTTTTTTTTGACAAAATGGCGGCCATTCAAAAAAAAAATTTCAATTTCGGGCTTTTTTTGTACTTTAGTGTAAAAAAAATAGTAAAAAATTTTTCAAAATTATGGTCGAGGTTCACCCGAGAATAGTGACAATTCTGCGTCGATTCCACTTTGTTTCATGAAATTCGGTTCAGTTGAACTGGAGATATCATGGCCGCCAGTTCGAAAAACGTGGTTTCGAGATAAACGCGTTTAAAGTTTTGACTTCACTTGCATTAAAATTAACATTGCTGGATAAAAATGGCCATATCTTCTTAAGTATTTCGAATTTCTAAAAATCCTTTTAGGGGCATATTCACAACTACCCGAGCTATAAATAAATGCAAAAAAAAAAGTCGAAAAAAAAAGTTGCTCAATGAGAAGACCCCCTTAAACTTGGCAAAACTGCGTCTTTTGTCATCAGACAAAAGAATCAGAATCAGATTACTATATCTTATAGTTATCTTATATTATTAGATAAAAAAAATTATATTTTTACAAAATAAAAATTGAAAAAAATACTTAATCTCTAAAAACGTAGAGTTTTACCTATTTTTTTTTAATTTGTTATATGATTTTTGTTAACAGTTTAGACCCTGTACCTGTACAAAGGGCTGTGGGTTCCTTTCATACTAACGTATGCGGAATGAAATACGAACAAAATTGAACATGTTCTCAAAAAGTTCCCATAATCGACAGCGCAAAACAAAACTCACTATAATTAATGGTACTATTTTAGCATGTATAGCATCAAAAATTAGATTTCTAGATAATGCACAGTCGCGGTAATGACTCTGAGCACAGCAGACCGTCGAAAATTGATGTGCACATATTGCGCAAATAACCCATCTTAGCCGAAAAATGAAATTTTTCAATACTTTTCTGCTATGGGCTTCAAGGAAACTTTTATTTATAAGATAATTTCGGATGCTTAAAATGCAAATAAAATGGAAAGAGCCCCTGGATCCGGAAAAAAATTTCCATTGCAGTAGTCTTAAGTTAGAGCCAAATAATAGGCTGAAATTGTGGGTCGCACATATAAATCGAATCGTGCGTTTGCCAAAAAATACAAAGTGAACGACAAAACGGTGAAAAAGTATTTAAAAGACATTGGAGTGATGATATGTTATAAAAAAAACCGTTCCTTAAGTCACAGAAGTACAGAGAGAGACAATTAAACTTCGGCTACGTGCGCTTTCTAGAAATTTGTTTTCTGCGAGCAGTTTGAAGATTTGCATAATGGATAATGAGAGGTTTTTTACAGTGGAGGGTCATGAGTGGACTCCGAATTATTACTTCAGGCTTCCTAATATTTAAACACCTGAGAATGTAACTCAAATAACATAAACAAAGGTTTTATTGTGGCTGGTCATAAGCGAGCGTGGAAACAGCGATCCTGTCTTTTTTAAGGCAGGATTGGCTTTGAAATCGCAAAATTACAAGGACAATTGTCTTCCGGCGCTTAAAAAATTTATTGATAAGTATTATGAGAATGATAGTACGGTGTTTTTCCCGACCTAGCGTCTGCTCATTATGCCAGAACAACTCTGAAGGCTCTTGACCACTTGATCACTGATTTCCTGCCTAAGCCGCAAAGCCCTCCAAACGTGCCTCAGTTAAAGCCCATGGAAAAGTTTTGGTCAAATATGAAAAAAAATGTTTGGAGTAAGGAATATAAGCCACAAAACATCGACTGTATGATATTAAAAATCAAAAGAGAGCTTGCTAAAATGGGTACAAAGGGAATTCAGGAGGCTATGCGCAAGGTACCCGCAAATATGAGGAAGGCAGATCGCTATGGTCATGAATATTTTTTGTAAAATAGCTTATAGTCTAATTAAAAACATACACTGCCGATCAACTGAATAGGTTCATGATTGCTGTGGTAGGAATTGGGCTGTAATTCCTAAACCAGTGTTCCGATTTACATGATTTTTTTTTCTATAACTCTCTGATCCTTTAATAATAAGATGCCAAAGTACGATTTTCATAAACTTAATATTTATTGCTTATTTATTTTTTTGTCTGAAAGAGTAACAAAATTAGTGCTTTATTTTTCGTTCAACTGAATAGGTTCAGCTGCATGAAGTTTCATTTTATGATGAAATTTCGCGATAAATCGACAAAATTTGTTTGTAAACTTGTAATTTAATATATTTTATTTATGTTAAATGAAAAATAAGTCGTGAATATTAATTGTCCGAGTTCGAAACAGGCCAAATCCAGGCTCATCACAAAAGTGGTCTTGGCCATATCCAAATCTTTAAAAGAATTGGTCGGAGCCAAAATGTTGTGAGTAACTTTTGAAGAAACAATGCCTAATATGACAAAAATATTAAAAACGAAGTAAAACACGCGACCCCTGCGGCGGACAGGTGACATATTGCTCGAACAGCGTCCGATTCCCACCTCTCAGATCCTAAAACTAAAAAAATTTGAGGTGTTAAAGCAAGTGTATCAACTTTAAAACGTGTGGTTCTGTTGGCTAATCATCTAAACTAATTGAAACATATAAAAAAACCACATTAAAATCATCTACGTAAAGCTTCACGACTGCATTTTCGCAGCTACTAATTCAAGCTCGCAAGTTCCATAAGGTGGTACTGATACCCACACCATAACGCCTCCTTTAAACGTGTTGCGACGGCTCAGGAAATGTTCTTCTTTTCGAAGATCATGCTAGTAATAGTTGCTACCATATACTTCGTCAGAAATCAATTTTTTTTTCGTCGGAAAAGACGACGTTGTGCCATTCCTTCGTCTAGCTCATGTGCTTGCGAGCATAATGCAGTCGTGAAGCTTTACGTAGATGATTTTAATGTGGTTTTTTTATATGTTTCAATCAGTTTAGATGATTAGCTAACAAAATCACACGTTTTAAAGTTGATACACTTGCTTTAACATCTCAAATTTTTTTAGTTTTAGGATCTGAGAGGTGGGAATCGGACGTTGTTCCAGCAATATGTCACCTGTCCGCCGCAGGGGTCGCGTGTTTTACTCCGTTTTTAATATTTTTGTCATATTAGGCATTGTTTCTTTAAAAGTTACTCACAACATTTTGGCTCCGACCAATTCTTTTAAAGATTTGGATATGGCCAAGACCACTTTTGTGATGGGCCTGGATTTGGAATCTTTCGAACTCGGACAATTGATATTCACGACTTATTTTTCATTTAATATAAATAAAATATATTAAATTACAAGTTTACAAACAAATTTTGTCGATTTATCGCGAAATTTCATCACAAAATGAAACTTCATTCAGCTGAACCTATTCAGTTGAACGAAAAATAAACACTAATTTTGTTACTCTTTCAGACAAAATAATAAATAAGCAATAAATATTAAGTTTATGAAAATTATACTTTGGCATCTTATTATTAAAGGATCAGAGAGTTATAGAAAAAATATTTCATGTAAATCGGAACACTGGTTTAGAAATTACAGCCCAATTCCTAGCACGGCAATCATGAACCTATTCAGTTGATCGGCAGTGTATCAAAAATTGAAGTTGGTCGGACTTGAAATACATTTTTATTTGTATTACAACAGTTGTTCGTATTTCATTCCGCATACGTTATGCACATCAGGTCTGTTTATTTTAATGTAATTGTATATGATTAAACGGATGTTTGCACACGTTTTAATGCGTCTCCCAATTGGCTAATAACAGCTCATTAACATATTTGATTTGTCTGGGCCAAAATCAATTGGCGCGCATATTAAAACCTCATTAGTGTGTGGCTTAATTTGGCCAATTGCGCAACATGTAATTTGACTAATTTCGATTTCAATTTCTATTATTTTTATTCTTTCAACAGGGCGTGAAGAAGCCATTTGACCAGGTGATTCGGGCCAACATTGGTGATTGCCATGCGATGGGACAACAACCTTTGACCTTTTTGCGTCAGGTGAGTAAATTGTGGGAAATTTGCAGAGGTCGTCAATTTTATTCAGCACTGTAAGGTAATGGATTCTTTAGAATAAACGTAATAAAGTCTCACTTTCAATTCTGTTTCATGAGCAAGACATATTGTTTGTTGATATTTTTACAAGATATTTGTGGAAAAGAAAAGAACTTTAAAAATGTATTTTGTATACATTTATCGATTGATTCTTCGGCTTAATTCAATATTAGTTGTTAAACTATACGCTTCATAAAAATAAACATATGATTAAAAGTAATTCTAATCTATCTGGGGTGCCACAGAAATCGCTTTCGCTTGAGTTTCACCTAAATTGCATACAAATTTAAGTGAAATTCAAGCGAAAGCGATTTCTATGGCACCCCCGTATATCTGGAGCTTTTGCTGATACAGAAAGAAATAAATATGTTAATAGGTAATTCTCAATTTCAAACAAATCACTAAAGGACGCTTCAGACCAGCTCTTTTTCACCGACACATTTTGTCAAAATTCTCAACTTTAAATATTTTGTTCTTAATATAAGACCGTTTAAAGACCAAATTACTAAACTAAAAATATTATTCTGCAAATTCTTATGTTCTTAATATAAGAATAAAAATCTTAGATATTTTTCTCTTAACAACAACACACTTTTTGAGACTTAGAATTCACAACTGGTTCTGGCGTCTCAAGGATGACATTGGGCTTGGATCGCTGGTCAAGTCAGCACAACGGTACTGATGATAGAGATTGGCATCTCTTGAAACAGCTGTATACCGAGCCATGCTCATTGGGTTCTGCAAGTGTTTTGTGTGTTGTTGTTTGGTGTCATATCAAAGGCGTCGGCAGCTTTACAAGCAGGGAGCCAAAATATGTTTTTCACGTTATCACATTCACTTTGGTTGGATTTCGGAAGCTACATAATGTAAAGTTATGAATGTAGGGCGGGGCAATCTTGATTTGAGATCCTTTTTTTTTAACAGTGAAGTGGTTTTTGCTCAGATAATTTTGCATACAGTGAATCTGAAAGTATGTGCTGACCTCTACAAAATTCCAGATATTGAATTATGTAATTGTTATACAATTGTCCACGATTGCAGCTTTTGGCGCTGACGGTTGAGCCGCGTCTGCTGAACTCGCCGGACTATCCCGCCGATGTGAAGGAGCGCGCCTGCGCCCTTTTGGCGGCGTGCAGCGGCGGCTCGATGGGATCGTATACAGACTCCGCTGGCTTGGAGTATGTGCGCCATCAGGTTGCCAGCTTCATTGAGGAGCGCGACGGTGGCGTGCCCTGTGATTGGCAGAATATTTATCTAACTGGCGGAGCATCGCCCGGCATCAAGAGCATTCTATCGCTGGTTCAGTAAGTACATACATTCATACTTCCGACAGTCCCACTTGAAGTTAATGCTTTCAATTGCATTGCAGCTGCGAGGTGGAAGCCAAGACGCCTGGCATTATGGTGCCCATACCACAGTATCCATTGTATTCGGCAACGATTTCCGAATATGGCATGCAGAAGATCGATTATTATTTGGATGAGGCCAACAAATGGGGACTCAAGCGCGAGGAGTTGCAGCGTGCCTACGACGTGGCCAAGGATCAGTGCAATCCACGCGCCCTTGTCATCATCAATCCCGGTAATCCCACCGGACAGGTTCTGTCCCGCAACAATATTGAGGAGATCATCCGATTTGCGTACGACAACAAGCTGTTGATATTGGCGGATGAGGTGTATCAGGCGAATGTGTACGACAAGGACTCGAAATTCCATTCCTTCAAGAAGGTCATGCACGAGATGGGCGAACCGTACCGTAGCCAGGAGCTGGTCAGCTTCCTGTCCGTCTCGAAGGGCTATCTCGGCGAATGCGGCATTCGTGGCGGCTACATGGAGGTGATCAACATGTGTCCCAAGGTCAAGGCCATGCTGACCAAGTCGATAACGGCCTCGCTGTGCAGCACAACCGCCGGCCAGGTGGCGGTCAGTGCACTGGTCAATCCACCTCGTCCCGGCGAGCCATCCTATGAGCTGTACAACAAGGAAAAGTCCGATGTCTTGAATGCGCTGAGGGAACGCGCCGAATTGGTCTACAAGACCTTCAGCAGCTTCGATGGCTATACGGTGAATCCCGTTCAGGGCGCCATGTACGTGTTCCCCAAGATCGATATACCGCCAAAGGCGGTCGAAGCGGCCAAGGCCAAGAACATGGCAGCGGATGTCTTTTACGCATTTGAACTGCTCGAGTCAACGGGTAAGTTGAACGAACAACAATTTCCAATTTCACATCAATTAAAACAAGGGATCGTAACTCTTACAAGTTTTATTTAAAAATGTTATGAAATAAGAGTTATTTCCAGATTTTTATTGTATGAAAAATACGCCTTCCGGTTCAAAAGACATTTATGTACATTCAATTTTTTTTTACAACTTTTATAATAAAAATGAAAAAATAACTTTTACTTTCAATTTCTAAAAATATAAAAAATTAGTTATTCGGGGGTGCCACAGAAATCGCTTTCGTTTAAATTTTAACTTAAAGTTGTATGAAATTTAAGTGAAATTCAAGCGAAATCGATTTCTGTGGCACCCCAGATAATAAAACTTTTAAATAAAAATTGAAAAATAACTCTTAATTATAACTATTAGAAAAATATAAAATTAAAGTTAAAAATAAAGATTGGAAATAAAAATGTATCCTGTGCTTGGATAGTCCTTCTAAAAATAGCGTATGTGCATTTTTTAGTGCTTGATTTTTTTTCCGACTCATAACTCTTATTTGCAATCCCTGATTAAAACAACTTACATATTATTCAACTTATTACCTTTTTTTCTTTAGGCATCTGCATTGTGCCTGGCAGCGGATTTGGCCAACTGCCCAACACCTACCACTTCCGTAGCACCATTTTGCCGCAGACGGACAAGCTGAAGCTCATGCTGGAGAAGTTCCGCAAATTCCATGTTGAATTTGTCAATAAATACAAGTAGATGCCCCACTGTCAACTCCTCTTTTCCCTCTGCCTTCGTTAACCCGCAAACAACTTTAATATAAACTTGCAAATTCACTTTTAAAAAAGAGTTTTTTTTAATAAATTTTTTTTTTTCAAAATTAAATTGTACAAAAAAAGAAGCTATAAACAGAGAGTTTTTTAATTTGCATTCAAACTGGTATACAGTTATATTACTATATGTATATTCCTTACGTGTAGCATTCTGGTTTGTTATTATTATTATTTTTTATTTTGGTTGCTCGAAATGAATTTGAAGATTGACAATAATATTGTTTTTTTTTAGCAAAAAAAAGTTGTTTAGTGCTTTGTTGCATAACATATATACGCATTAACATTGTTAATTATATTAGATTGATTCAGAAAAGAGAACAGTTTATATATGTATCCCATAGAAGTCATTACTCGATGTTATATTAATATATATTGTATTGTTGTTAAAAATATATGTATGTATATCAAATACACATTTAATTGGCATTCAGAATCTAAATTCAAAATGGGTTAAAGAAAAGCATAAAATATTGGAGCCTAAAAGTATGCAACATTATTGTTTCGAGGGACAACAATATGTCCCTAATTAATTCGTATTTTAAGTTATAAAAACACGACCGAATAGATTTGTTGACTTTGTTTATTGCCGGCTGTTTTCTTAGTAGGGATGAATTGCATCTTTTGCAGATCATCTGTGTGCCAAAATGAGTACAACATTATGCATTAACATTAACATTAACAATTTTGTTGCATACGCACAGGTGTTTCGTTAATTAGTTAGAAATTATGACAAAATAGCAATTATTCTGGTGCCACAGAAATATCTTTCACCTGAAAAATGACGTAAATTTCATACAAACGTACGTCAAATTCAGGTGAAAGAGATTTCTGTGGCACCCCAGAATAACATTGGCAAGGTAAATACAAAATTAATTGCTACAATTTCAGAAAAGTTATAAGTCCTGCTCCGAACAATCATCCTAAATCAATCCCATTTTATCAACTTTATGTATGTATATAAAATGAGACCTTTACCTTTATCCAAGCGTGACATGATTGCTTATCAATGGATCATTTTTGAATCTTTTAGAATATTCGTACAAATTCACATTGCTAAATATAAGTGTATCAAACCAATATCAAATCTGTAGATATAAAGCTACGATGTTTTTATTGCGTTGGAAATATTGATTATTAAACTTTTAGATGAATGTAACGAAAGAAAGAGAAGGATGGATACAAAGGATTGTAAAGGAATATTAATTATCCAAATACGATAGTTGTTGAAATCGATATTTTTAGAACAATGTTGGTCAACTGAACTTGAATTAAGATTCTTGTAAGAATTAAGGAAGATAAACTGAAAAAGCAGTTGCCTTAAATTTTAGCGATTAACTTCTCCCAGTAATTGTGTTTTTCGAAAAAGAAAACAAAAAGTGAAGAATCGACAACTGAGAAACTTTTCAAGTACTTTAACTTCATCATGTTGGAGAGCTTGTTCATTGTCGTTTATTTGCAGAATTACGCGTTGGATTTCAAATTTTCAAAACAATATAGCTGAGACAATTTTATTATTTATGATAAGTTGATTTTAGCATTAATCTCGATTCACTGCTTGAATTTACATCAGTGCAACGTAAGTAAGTAAAGAAAACTGAATTTTTTAATTTCATAATTTTTATTCACGTTCATCATAATTCTTTTTGTTTTTTTTACATTTTGTTAGATTACAAAACGAATTGAAAAGAAAAGAGAATCATTCACAAATACTTGTACCTTTCGCGCTGTTTGTCTCGCGCTCCGGTTGTATGTTGTTGTTGTTGCTGTTGCTCATTTTGTTGCAGCTGTTGTTAGTAGTTGTAATTTGAGTGTTGTTTTCTTGTTTGTGGTTGTTGTTGTGGCTTTCGTGTTGTTGTTTTTTCTTGTCTTGTTACGAGCTATACACTTACATTCTAAATATACATCCAACTTTCTGTGTTTGGGACTCTTTCTCAGCTGTTGGATCTTTGCCTTTTTTCTTGTATGCAACATAATATAATAATTAATAAAATTTGCAGTTTCTTGTGATTGCATCTTTTTGCTGTCCGTATCTCACAATAGTTGTTGACCATACAAAAAAAAAAAAGACCAAACGGCCTGTAATAGGAAATTTGATGTGTGTGTGTCTAGGGATAGTGGCGGGTGTGAGTGTCTGTGTGTGTGTGTGGGTGTTGAACAGTGTCATGTGGTGCGGCATCCCCCTCTAATGCCGATCCCTCGAGTCCGAGCGGCTGCGACGATCCCGTGAGAAACTGCGACTGCGTGTCCGAGAGCGTCTTGGCGAGCGTGATCTGTAATTAGATTGGTGGTGGGTGGGTCGCGACAGAGAAAGAGTGACAAAGAAAGAGAGAAAAGAGAGAGAGAGAGAGAGAAATACAAAAATTAAATAGAATTTTAAACTTGCGTTGAACATTTAAATAACGATTTAACAACAATGCTGTAACAATGCTGTGAGCACTGTCGACTCATCAGGATCTCCTCTCATTTCATTAGTTGCTATTTGGAGGAGAGTTGGTTGGGAGGACTTTCAATTCAATTTGTTGTGCTTGTTGTGGCTGTTGTGGTTGTTGTGGCTGTTGAGCTGAGCTGAGATGAGCTGAACTAAGGCTGCTGAGCTGAGCTGGCATTCGATTCATTTACTCTTTTCTTTTTGGACCCCGTTTACGAAAGCGCTTAATGTAGTAGCTTTGGTGGAGTGGTGGTTGGTGGTGGTGGTGGTGGTGGTTGGTGGCATATATACATATATATAAATATATATTTTTTGGATGATCAAAGCAGATTGAGTAGACTGTTGTTGTAGTTGTTGCCCAAATCGACTGACATTTTGTGATATCTAAAGTAGTTGTTGTTGTTGTTGTGGCTTGGTGTGGATGTTGTTGTGGGTGGTGATGGTTGTTGTTTGATGTCTCAATGCTGCTGTAGCTGCCACACGCACACACCCACACACACACACACACACACGCACGCATAGGATGAAGAGCTGTTGAAGCTGCAGAAGATGGCACAAAGCAGTTGTCGAAGTAGAAGACTGCGAGGAGAACGAGGGAGACTGCGATCAGGGGGGATGCAAAGTCTCCTCGCTGTTGTCGTTGTTGTTGTTGTTGTTTTTCTGATCGTTGCTGCTGCTGTTGTTGCCGTTGCCTGTTGCTTCCGCGCTGTGTGTGCAATTGCAGTTGCAATAGATACATGAATAAACATATCTAATTTGTGGTTGTTGTGATTGAGTGAGTGTGTGTGTGTGTGTGTGTATGTGTGTGTGTGTAAGTGTAGAGGAGAACAACAACAACGTACAAAACAAAACGAACTAACAAACAAACAATAAGAAAAATATGTGTATGTTAACAAGAACAAAAAAAAAAATAATACAAAATTAATTAGAAAAAAGTATATAGAAAAATTAAAGGTAACGGTCCATAAAAAACAAATCCAAAATTAGAGGGCGATTCATGATGAATTTATTTCCGGGGTCTCTTTAAGTTTTTTTTTAAAATTAATTTTTAAATTTTAGTGCACGTTTAACTTCAAAAAAAACTAGAAAAGATCCGGAAATGCTTTTTGTACCTAACATAAGTTCATCATAAATCGCCCCCTAATTCTGGTTTTTTCTTTATTTTTTTTGGAGGTCCTTTACCATATGGACCTTTACCAGATTAAATGTTTTGTTTTTTTTTTTTTTTGCAATTTTACATACGCTTCTTGAACGGGCTTTGTTTTTTGGCAGTTGCTTTACGTGATAGTTGTTGTTGGTGGTTGGTGATATTGGTGGTGGTGGTGGTTGTTGTTGTTGTTGTTGTTCAGTTCGCTTGCGGTTGCAGGAGTAGTAGTAGTAGTAGTAGCACTAGTTGAAGTATTGTTGTTGTATTCAAGGTGGAGAATGAAGCGCAGCTCAGCTGAATTTCTTTTTGATGAAGTTTGATTGATGCTGATCTATTCATTAATTATTATTGGGGCCACCCAGACCCGGGAAGAAGAGAGGAGGTGGTGGTGGTGGTAGTAGTAGTAGTAGTAGTTGTGGTGGTTGTGGTGTTGTTGTAGTTGTTGGTGGTTGTTGGTGCAAGACTGAGATAATAGATCTAAAACTAGAGCAACAACAAAAGTTAAAAGTATAACCCAAAATAAAGCAGAGTTGAAAACTTCATTGATTTCTTGCACTTTTGATGTATGTAGCTGTAGTTGTAGTTGTAGTAGTAGTAGTTGTTGATGTTGTTGTAGTTGTACTTGTAGTTGTAGTTGTTGGTGGTGGTGGTAGGCTGCTTGAAGATGAGAAGATGATGTTTATATACAGACATATATAAATATACATATATGAGCGACAGAAGAAGCTGTTGGAGAGTTGAGCTGAGTTGTTGAGGCTGAAAACCGAAAGCCGGGCGGACGCTGAGAGGCGTTGAAGACTGAAGACTGTTGACAAGTTGTCTTAAAGTTGTCTAAAGTTGTAGTAGTAGTAGTAGCAGTAGAAGTAGTAGTAGTAGTAGTAGTAGTAGGCTGTTGGAAGCGTTGATTGGTTGATTGATTGATTGACTGGCTGATTGGCTGATTGATTGATTGGTTGCTTGGTTGGTGTAATTGGAGTTAGAATTGATTGCTTGCATTTGCTGGGTCAGTTGTTGCACTTGCTTGTTGTTGTTGTTGGTTGTTTGGTTTTGTTGGTTGTTGGTTGTATCGTGTTGATAGTGTTGTTGTTGTTGTTGTTGTTAATATGTGTGAGCAAATGGTTGTTGTTCTTGAAAAGTAGAAGCTATGATGAAGAATGAACAAGTTGTGGTTGCTGTTGTTGTTGGTCGGGTGTTGATTGATTGATTGATTGACTGCTCACACTTTGCTGGCCCGTCGCATTTGGTGATTGTGTGCGTGTGTGTGTGTGTGCGAGAATGAGTATGAGATAGAAAGAAAGAGAGAGTGAGTGAGTGATTGTTATGTTGTGCAGTGTTGCTTGTTGATGCTGTTGTTGTTGCTGCAACTTGCTGTACAGCCGACTGATGGGACTGATGACTCGGACTTTGCCCTTTGCTGATGAACACACATACATACACACTAAACGCATGTACATATGCTGCCGAGAGAGAGCTTGAGAGGAGTAGCATATGCTGTGGTTGTTGTTGTTGTGGTTGTTCTCGTTGTTGTTGTTGTCGCTGTGATTATTACAGTCAGCTGAATATATCATATTTGTTGAAATTGGCAATTTTCATAAAGCCGCACAATTTTGTTCTTGTTGTTGTTGTTGCTGTTGGTGGTGGTTGTGTTGTTGTTGTTGTTGGTGGTGGTGGTGTTGGTGAAATGTGTGTAATAGGAGGAGCAGGAGCTGTTGTTGTTGTTGTAGTAGTTATGAGACGTGAAGTTGTTCTTGTTGTTGTTGTACTTGTTGAAGGAAGAGGAGGAGTAGTAGAAATTCTAGTAGTAGTAGTAGTAGTAGCTGTTGTTGTTGTTGTTGTTCTTTTTGTTGTGCTTGTAGTAGAAGTAGACTTTATCCTGCAAAATGATTATGAAACCACATTAAAAACGGGCCCCATTCGTTGATTCGATTTATTTGATTAAAAGAGCTTTTTTTATTTTTAGTTTCTTCTAAATTTGATTATTGTATTCTGTTTACTAAAACACAACAAATTTGTACAACGGCCAAACCGACTTGGAATATAACAAGCGGGCAAAATGGGAAAAACGGGAGCGTTTCGTTTGAATCGAGGGGTTGGGGGAATATATATAGTGAAACAAATCATGTACGTAAACAATATACAACAAAAACAAACAAACAAAAATAGTACTATCGACTAATGAGCAGAGCACCCTTGATTATCGATTATCGACAATCGATATTTAGACTTTGGATACCTGTGCACAATGGATGCGCACAATACTGTAAATGTATATGTGTATGTGTGTTAGTGTGCGCTGTGCTCACTCTTACAACCGGTACTGCCATCATTCTCTGGTATGTGTATGTATACGCACATTGGCGAGCGGGCCCAAGCGTTTCCCCACTTTTGTTTTTGTTTTGGCTCAAATCGATTTATCATACTTTTAATTTTGCTTTTTTTGGCCAGCTCATATGCAATGCGCAACGTCTTGATGCCACATATACACACACAGATATACATATATACATACATACTAATGTACATACAAACATATGTTTATTAATGTGGAAAGAAAAAAGAGACAGGTGACAACAATGAATGACACTCACCTATAACGTCCGCCAGCATCACCAGCGCGAGCAGCGGCGCCTCCTCCACCACCGCTGCCGCTGCGACCACCACGACGGCCGCCTCCTCCGCCGCCGCCTCCACCGCCGCCACCGCCGCGACCTTCGCGTGAACGACCGGAGGACATTTCGACGCGGATGCGTGTGCCACAGCAGCGTGTGCCGTCCAGTCCGCGGGTCGCATCCTCAGCGTCGCGACGATCCTCGAACTCAACGAATGCAAAGCCAGGTGGATTGCGTGCGACCCACACATTTCTCAGCGGTCCATATTTGCTGAAGGCGTTTTCAATCTCATATTTGGAGGCCGATGAGCCCAAATTGCCAACGTAGACTTTGCAGGCCAAATCCCATTCACGATAGCGTGGCATTATGTATTTATTTGTAAATATATATGTATATATTTATAGACAGAAAGCAGTTGCTAACTTTATTTTCAGTTTTTCTGCTGCCAACTTATGTGTTAATTGCGTCGCTAGGTACACACAAAAAATTTTCACAAGCAGCAGGCAGACGACACAACCACGCTTACGTAGAGAAAAAATTAATTTGTGATTGTCAGCTATCGATACAGAGGGGGCGAAAAACAAGATGGCAGACACTTATCGATAACCAGTAGAAACTATTGTATGCAGTGCTGCCATAACAGCCCTTTTAGTGATAGATCTATCACTTTTTCGATAGGTTTGTCACCAAAATTTTAGAAAAAGCCACTATCACCAAATCTATCACCTTATCAATTGCTTTGGCCGCGTTCACCAGAACTTATCAATCAGTAATCATGTATTTTGTTTGTTCGATAACAAAGCATCACAATCAGAAAATTTCAGCGTACTATTTTGGTGATGAATTTTCAGTCATCATAATCACAAAATTTGAAATCATGATTGCTAATCACTGCATTTCACCAGAATAATCATGCAAATTTCATCGATTTTCTGTTGTCGATTTGTTCTGGTGAACACGGCCTTTGAAATTTATGTCATTGAGAGCCAGAAATAAAATTGTCAACAATGCCGAAAAATTTATATAAACAAAAATTCCGCGAGTCGTGGATAAACAAGCCTGATTTTAAGGATTGAATTGACCGCGATGCTGACGACTGCAGTAAGGCATACTGCAAATTATGCAAAACAAGCATAATAGCAAAAGTAGACAAGCATAAACAAATTTTTTAAATTTTATTTCTAAGATTTGGACTTTGCCGCTACGGAAAGTGCTGCTACACGTACAAAGCTCCCGAAGAATTCTTGAAAATTATTGGAACATCCTCAGCTTATAAAAACGAAACAAGCGAAGCCGATGAAGAAGCTGTTGACGATGCAATTCAATTATTATAATATTGTAAAATAATAATAAAATATTAATAATAATAAATAATTAATAATAATTAAAAAATACTAATACATAAAACATAATTATTCATGTACTTTTGAATGAATTTTATTTAAAAATCTGTCCCGATATTTTGTCACCTTTTTTGTCACCTTTTTTTGTCACTTTTTCTGGCCTATTTTTGTTATCGATTTATGGCAGCACTGATTGTATGGCAAAGATATCTATCGATATGTCAAAGGTTCCATTCAGAATTTAAATAACGTTGAAAGTGGTAAACAATTTGTAGGATTTATATTAAAACAGTACAGATTTCATATTCAAAAAGTAATTAAATGCATTAACAAACTATTTGTACCATTAATGTATTTGCAGCCCTGGCAAGTGGCAACCCTGGTGTTTGACAGTGCGGCACCATCACGCACAGCTGAGCTCTCCTATTATTTAATCGCACAAAATTTCGTTGAATTTAACAAAAACTTCAATAAAACAACACAGTACAAAATGGCTAAGAGCCCAGAAACTGTTTCTTTAGACCAATTGGACAAGGATCAAATGAAAACAGTGAGTAATGTCGCCAACTTGATTGACAAATCCGCACCAAACGTGATGCAATGTGCAATCGAATGAACCGCCTGGAATATGTATATAACATATGTATATGCATGTGTATTTACGACAATGTACTGAAAGCAACGTGTATAGTTTTCAGATTTCCTCATGTCATACAACAAACTATCCGAAATGTGCTTCACGGATTGTGTGCGCGACTTCACCTCTCGTGACGTTAAAGACTCCGAGGTAAGCGCCCAATTGTCATGCATGGAACATTTACCAAGTTTATACGACAGCTTAAATCGCTTTTGATGAAATCGAGTTGAACAACAAATGCATTTTTGAAAAACGAGAAAATAATTAAGTGACAACTATAAACATTTTGAAAATAAACTGATTTTAATGAAATCAGCTTTAGCTGCCTTATAAACTTGGTAATTGACGGTTAATTGTCGGAGCATAAGACTAACGAATTTGATTTACAGGAGAAGTGCTCGTTAAATTGCATGGAAAAGTATCTGAAGATGAATCAACGTGTCTCACAGCGCTTCCAGGAATTCCAAATGATTGCCAACGAGAATGCATTGGCCATGGCCCAAAAGACCGGCAAAATATAGAGGGCGGGCTGAAAAGCTCATAAATTTTGTAGAGTTTAGTTAGCAACAACACACACCACACCGAAACCGAGCAAACAATGCATTTTTGTTGCATTTGTATTGTCCTTTAACTAGAAATTAAAAATAAATACCAAAAAAGCAATGATCAGGCTAGTTATGGTTGTAAATCGACAATGATTTTATTTTTTTATTTCTGATTCTTCATATATTCTGTAATAGCTGACAAAATTACATTGATTTTGTATTTAGAATATTTCTGCAATGATTTTCTGTACCAGAATTTCTTTTTAGATAACTAGAGATCGGTCTTGTTTTTATTATTATTCATTTGAGGATTTTGTTAAAATATATCTAATATAAAAGATGACATATTGGTGATGAAGTCAGGGAGAGAGGGCGGCGGTTGGCCGTTCGTTCGTTCGGTCGATTGGTTCCATTTGTGCCACACAGAGCAACAGAGGGTTAAGCAGTTCAGCCTCATTTAAATTATTTGTAGAATTTTTTGGGGCGCCGCGACGTTGCTTATGTGTTAATGCCTAAAACTACATTTAAGTAACATTGACAGTGGCCTGTAATTATACGTTAATTAACTCGACATTATGATTATGCTAGCCAGTAGTAGCTAAACCAACGCATTGCAAGCGATCTTAGCCAGTTGCAATAATCAATACGACAATCATTACATTATTGTTGCTGTTGTTGTTTAACCTATAGTTGGAAGCCATCGCCTGCGGCTTTCAATTCAATACTTAGAGCTACACACGCTTTGTTGGCCTGCAGCTGAAGCAATTCGCCCAGATTCGTTCGCTCGTTCAGTGACTGGGGCCGCCAGCTTCTGATGGGAAACCTTCCGCTTCGTTGATCAGTGCATATTCCAAGATGACGCGACCCTCTTTGTATCTGCACAAAATACACAAAAAGAACAAAACAAAATTGTGGTGTGAACGAGGGGGCAATAATAAGGTGCAAGGTGTATTTACTATAAGGTGACGTCTTTACCTCAGCTGCTCTCTTTCGAGGGATCAACTTTTTGACAGTTTGCCCTGCAAACGTTGTCGAAAGAGGTTGGGTATCGCATGTTTTTGTACCACCCTCGGACGACGTCACCTTGTTAGTTATTTCACCATGATATGGTGTATCTTCTTTTTATACTTGCAGAGACAATTCTTTTTCTTTTTTAAGAAATGTATGAAGAAAATTATTTATATGATATTTAGACTGCATTATAGACTGTAATTCAAGCTACAAGAAACGTTCATCTTAGAATATTTTTAAAAGAATTAAAGGAAAACTACTCAAAACTTTCGAGTACAAAATAAACCTTTAGTACAAGGTTTATTTTTATACAAATTTACTTTGAATCGGACGACTCTGCAAGGGTATTCGATTTTCGGCGTGCTGAGCTGAACCTATCATGCCTCTTCTCTCTCTCTCTCTCTGTCTCTCTCAGTTTCCGTTTCTGTTTCTGTTTGCACTCACTTTTGCGTGTCCTCGGTGGCAAACTCATACATCCAGCCGAGTTTGGCGCCACAGCTCTTGCACATGACATCGCGCACCATGTGGCGACCCGTGAGCATGACCCGCTCCTGGATGGCGCTGAAGGTCAAGTTAACGACACGCTTGAACAGATAAGCGCGCCCTGCAAATGATCATTTTTTTTTTGGAGTTTATAAATATTGCTTTTGGGTTTAATTTTGAATTTTGAAATGCTCACCCGTGGCGCCCGTAAATCGTGTGCTTATCAATTGACTGCGATTGGTCAAATTCGTGTGACATTGGGCACAATTGAACAGCTTTAGGCCGCCGAGATGCTCCAGAAAGATGCGACCCATATTTATTTTAGAATACTTCTATTGTCTTGGTTTCTGTTTCCGTTTCTTTTTCTGTGCAACTGTTTACCTGCTTTTATTTGCACTGTGCTTGTGCGTGTGTGTCTGTGTGTGTGTGTGCGTGAGTGTAGAGTTTCTTTGTTTGCAGATGCTGCTGAAAAATGTTGTAATAAAAGCGTTATTAGTAATAGCACGCAGCGAAATTGCGTATATTCGTACATAATATTGTGTGTGGTGTAAAGCTTATCTGCGGTGCTTTTTCTATTTTGGTTTAATTGCAACGCAACACAACGCATACAGCTGTTCCTGGAAATGCAATGTTCAAGCACGAGCTACGACGTCCACAAATGCAATTGAAATGATTTAAACAGCACAACATTAAGTGACTGACTTTAATTTAGAATACAGGCTCGCTAATTACGACGCCATGGACAATACAAAAAAAAAAAAACACTGCAAAGCAATAACAACGCAACGTTTTCTAGGGCTGCCGAATAACTATCGATATACTTTGCTGTGTCGCAGTCGATCTTGTGTTAGTTTCGATACTTTTAATTTGCTCTACATACGATATATTTGTAATCAGCAAAAATAATAGACAAATTTCTGAAACATATAAAAATAAGATTTACATTAAATGCTGATTTCTTCGATCAGTTGCTCACAGCTGATTTATGCAAAATTTGGGAAGAAAAAATTGGGATAATCTGAACACACTAAAAGTTAACGAAATCAGCCCTGAGGCAGATTATTTGTCCACTTTGATAAAACTACTCGACAACAAACTATTAATATGGTGGCTTAGAACCGCATTTTCCACCCTTTGGTAATTTTCTGTGTTTTTAAGCCTTTTTTAAATTTGTTTGAATAAATGAAAAATCTAATGTTAATCTGTTTCAGGAATATGTAAATCAAAATGCGTTGCAGGAATATCACAACTATTATGTATATCGATATACATATTCAACATTGCGAATACTTTGCAGCCCTGGCACAGTCTTTTTGTGAGTCTCGTGTGTTGCGTTCGCACGCATTTTAACAATTTCAATTGTCGCAATGAGCAAAATAGAGAAATCGCTGCAGTTCCATGAACTGGAGCTAGACCAATGCATTCTTAAGGTAAGAGTGCATATACTTGTCATATTAAATGTAATGCATTACCCTGCATTTACCAATAACAGGCAATTGCGCATCTCGGCTGGGAGCAGCCCACGTTGATACAGTCGACGGCGATTCCATTGCTGCTCGAGGGCAAGGATGTTGTGGTGCGGGCACGCACTGGATCGGGCAAGACGGCGGCATATGCACTGCCCTTGATACAGAAGATCCTCAACTCGAAGCTGAATGCGAGTGAACAGTGTGTCAGCGCATTGGTTTTGGCGCCCACAAAGGAATTGTGTCGTCAGTCGCGTCAGGTGATTGAACAGCTGGCCGCATCCTGTGGCAAGGTGGTGCGTGTGGCCGACATTGCCGGCAGCTCGAATGATGTGGCAACACAGCGGCATGCGCTCGCCGAGCGTCCAGATATTGTGGTGGCCACACCGGCAAAGATCTTGGCACATTGCGATGCAGATGCCGTCAACTTGCAGCACATTGAGACTCTTGTGGTGGATGAAGCGGATCTGATATTTGCCTTTGGCTATGAGAAGGACTTTAAGCGTTTAATGAAACATCTGCCGGCCATTTATCAAGCGGTGCTCGTGTCCGCAACCATAACAGACGATGTCGTACGCATGAAGGGATTGTGCCTACGAAATGCCGTCACACTGAAGCTCGAGGAGCCGGATCTGGTGTCGCTGGAACAGCTGACACATCAGCGCATATTGGCCGAGGAGAATGACAAGCCAGCGATACTGTGTGCTCTATTGAAGCTCACCTTAATCCAGGGCAAGAGCATCATTTTTGTGAACAACGTGGATCGCTGCTACAAGTGAGTTGAGTAGAGTAGAGATTGGCAAATAGTCAGTCCTGCAGCCTGATGATGAAAGAACCTTTATTCAATGGGAGTGCGCAGCTGGCAACAGTTGGCGCATGCGTGACCATAGCCTAATCTTCTCTCTGATGGACAAATTATCCGAATAATTCTCGAAATTCGAATGCCTTTAAATATGTATATGCTAGTAATATATTCGTTTTCTGCTCCGTAGGGTACGTCTGTTTCTGGAACAGTTTGGCATACGCTCCTGTGTGCTGAACTCGGAGCTGCCGGCGAATATTCGCATCCATACCATTGCACAGTTCAATAAGGGCACCTACGACATCATCATTGCCTCCGATGAGCACATGTTGGAGAAGCCAGCGGGTGGCAAGTCCAAACGTAAATCAAAGCAGGGTGACCACGAGTCGAGTGCATCGCGTGGCATCGATTTCCAGGGTGTCAACAATGTGATTAACTTTGATTTTCCACGCGATGTCACCTCGTACATTCATCGGGCTGGACGCACAGCCCGTGGCAACAACAAGGGATCTGTGTTGTCCTTTGTCAGCGTCAAGGAGCTGCCCATCAACAATGCCGTGGAGCAGAAGCTGCGCACATGTTTCGGCCGGGAAACACTCGCCAAAAGGGACACATCCTCCTCCACTGCAGAAGTTGGTGCCAATGCCGCCTCCAATATGGACGCGACAGACAGCAAAACCGTTGAGCAACTGAGACGCACCTTTGCCGACAGCAAGGAACGCAATCCCAAAGAGACCAGCGACGACATCATCAAGTGAGTACAATAATTATAGTAAAAATACCAAATATATTCGGAACTCGCATAAATGACCAAGTTTTCTATATAATCTCTTGAAAATTATAATGTTTTTATCCATTACTTTTCAGGCTCTATCAGTTCAAAATGGAGGAAGTGGAGGCTTTTCGTTATCGTGCTCAGGATTGCTGGCGTGCTGCAACACGAGTTGCGGTCCACGACACACGGATACGTGAGATCAAAACCGAGATACTCAACTGTGAGAAGCTCAAGGGTTTCTTCGAGGAGAACAAACGGGACTTGCAGGCGTTGCGACACGATAAACCAACGCGAGCGATTAAAGTGCAATCCCATCTGTCGCAAGTGCCCGATTATATTCTGCCCACAGCTCTCAAGCGTGTCGCCTTTAATCCACCACCGACGCAGGCAGCAAAACAACCTCGGATCAGTGGCGCCAAAGCGGCATTCCAGCGTCAGAGCAACGATCCTTTAATGGTCAGCGAGGTTGACTATAACAAGCGACGTGGTGCCTCCAAGCGTAAAAAGACCAAGTGATTGGATGGATGGATGGATGGGTGGATGCATCCCATAGTTGTCCTATAGTTTATTTTACGATTTGTTGTCTGTGAGCTGTGAGCCGAAGATGAGACTAATCCTTCGGCTTTTCTTTTCTCTTTTTATTTTTATCATGCTTTGGCCATTGAGATCCCATGTGTGGAGCCTAAATAAACGTCGTACTCCATGTGGAGTGAAATACCATTGAGAAATCACTGTTTGTTCTTGATTTGGATTTTGTGCATTACCGAAATTGATTCCAAACTGGATTCTATATGTCATCTTTCTTCTTTTGCAGCGGGCTTGAATGCTTAGCTTGGAAATCCTTTTAGCTTTGGCAAAGTTATGAAAGTCTTAGCAATTTTGCAGGACATCATGAATTTTTGAATGCGTGAATTTTGTATTTCCTTTTAGTGTAGTTTATTTTTGGGGAAAACTCGATGTATTTTTAATAATTTGAGATACTTATAAAAAATAAAACCTCTACGAGGTAAAAGTCTAGTGACGCAAACTTTTCACGCCCTAAAATTTCTGATATTCAATCTTGTGATAAATAATATTATATTTTATCTATAAATTATTTTAAAATAAAATTTTTGCCACTCGGCACATTGCGCTAAATTCTTCATATTTAAGAAATATTTCTATTTTGCGCAGTGCCGAGTGACAAAAATTTTACTTTTGCTTTATATATTTATGTTTCATATATGAAAAAATTCGAAATTTTACAAACTACAATATATTGAAATTTAAAAAAATTCGTTAGTGTTGTGTTCTCAAAAACCGACAAAATATGGAAAAAATGCCATCTTTCACCTGTAGCTGTTTACCTATGTTCTTAAAAAAAAACTGTAAGAGTATGCCTTCAAAATACCTTTTCAACGATATATAGATCATATCGGTAGCTTTTATCGTTTGGATGCTGTGGGGATTTCAATTTGAGCGGGTTTAAGCAATTTCCCGCTAAGCTAGCGACTTTTGGAAAAAGTCGTAGAAAACAAGTTTCTAGATTTTTGATCGGAAACAAGTCCACATTCAAATTTTGAAGCTATATCAACGCTATGATACAAACAGACAAACTGACTTTTCATCTCATTTTCGGAAGGCCACTAAAAATTTCGAAATGAATTATCTTTTTAACCAGCAGTCGGATTTTGATGATCGAGAAGTCATTCGACGCGCATTTTTGATTAGAATAGTAAAAAATTAAAACAAAAGTCAAAAGTCTCCAACGGCTTTATTTGCTCCAATTGATTAAATTATAAGTTATAAATATATAACTCGACCTCCATTCAATTGTTCCTCTATATATTGCTAGTCGCCTTTCGCACCCTTCGTGCTGCTTTCGTCACTAGCGCAGATTGCGGTCCGCAGTGATGTTGACAGCTCGGTAATTTCTTGTCGCTGTTTTAAACTCAATTCACGGTTTGAAGTTCTTGGTTCTTGGTAAGAGTTTGCTGTGGATATCTTCAGAACGTGGTCTATGGGCGGCATAATAAAAGAATTTATATCTGAGCAAAGCTAAAGCGCTTAATAATTAAATAAACTTCATTTAAAATTAAAACATTACTATTTATTTATTATATTTTGTTTTGTTTTTTTTTTGTTGTTGTTTGTTGTTTGTCTATGTTACAAAGGATAAATTATATTGCGCGTACTTGAACCCTACATGCATGCTTAAACATACTATTTATATTTATATTTATATTTATATATATATTAATATTTATATATGTATATTTCTATATGCATATATTCATTACGTTTGTTTTTGTCAACATACTTGTAATTATTTAACTTCTTGGGGCTTTTCGAAAATGCATAGAATTGCTTGTGTAACAAATTTTGAAAACAGTTTTGAACGCATTTGTTTATATTTTTTTCGTTGGCTTCGCGAGATTCGAGATAGCGAGAGATTTCCTTAATTTGTTGCTGTTGTTGTTGTAAATCTAAAATTTGTTTGAGATTCAAATTTGATCTAGAGTTAGAGAATTCTTGATATAAATCATATTATATCAATTAAGTTGTGTCGTCGTCGTCGTCACAATGTGGAATGTGAAGACAAGTTTTGAAAGTTGAAAGATTCATAGGAATATTTGAATACATAGTTTCATAGTTGCATTCTTCGGATTTTAGACGCCCGCATAGACGGGCAACTTGGCCGTTTCGACCTTGTCCACGACCTTAAAGGAGGGAAAGAGTCCGCCCTGATTGGTGCGCGTATTCTTGCCCTTGGAATTGCCATCCCAATGGTTGCCCGCAACCGAAACAAGATCCCCGACCTTCAGCTGCAGATCGTCATGGGAGCGCGGCTTGTGCGCAATTACAGCACGACGATTATGCGGATTCTGTCCGCCATAATAATAGATATCATCCAGGGACTTAAATCGATACGCCGCATCCGGATACATGGTCTGCATAATCTCGTAGGCGACGCGACACACTTGCGACGAGAATGTGCAGACCAAATAATCGGACATGGATAGCAAATGTATATCCAATATAATGCCATTCAATGCCGTATCCGTGTAGCGTGTGGAGACTGCGGCCATGCGGGCCACCTCGGCATCGCCAATGATCTGGTATTGTGGATACTTTTTGCGTGCCTCCTCCAGCACTCGCGCATCGTCCGAGGCCAAGAAGATGCGACGCACAACGCTCGTGCCATTGATTTCCAGCGTCCGATAATAGTCCTCCACATGCGTCATATACTCCTCAATGCCATGGAATGCTGCCTCCGTGCCCACCTTGTCTGTCCTTCGCACATGTACCCTGTTTGGGGGGGAGAGGAAGAGAAAATGCATTAAATTAAGTACAAATAAACTGTTTGAAGAATTCCTTCCCCTTTGCCTTCTCCACTTACCCCACAATGGGACGCTCCCAGCCGAGATTACGCATGCCGGAGTTGAGAAAATCCCGTGTCGCCGTCTGTGGACGCAACAGATATTTGAGAAATTGTCCCACCCACCAGACAATGGGATCACCATGCAGACGCTTCAGACGCGGCGCCAAGTCCTCGGGCACAGCCAGCGGCAGATATGGCGGACGTGGCATCAGCGAATCAATGATGGGCAGCACCAGCACCTGGGTATTCGGCTTGCCTGGCCAATTGTATGCATTCGCAGTGCCCGCGTCGTGGCAACTGTTCGACACTGGACGGAACACCTCCTCCCAGCCACCTTTGTGATAACGCCAGCCACGCGACTTCAATATCAGTGTCCGCTCCGTGGCATAGGCAACGATGAAGCAATAGACCACATGATGCAGTTGGCAACCGTAGCCACAGCCCTGAAAGACAAGCAACAACAAAGGGAATTATTATAGGGGAAAAAATTTAAAAAAATGTGAGTAAATCAAGGAGCAATTTAAAAGGGAATTTTAACAGATAACAGAGGTAAAAGATGAAAAGAAATTTGGATTAATTTGACTTTCTCCCTGTACAAAAAGCAACTAAATTAAAGCTAAATGGAAAACGGGTTCTTATAATTAAGAAATTTGAAATTTTAATAAAAAAAACAAGAAAAGAAAAATATTACAGAGTTGAAAGCAAATTAAAGAAAAAAGACATACACAAAGAGAGATAGAAAGATAGAGAGAGAGAGAGACAGAGAGAGAGAGAGAGAGAGAGAGAGAGACAGATCTGAGAAAGTCAAGTTTAGAGTAAAGAGTTTAAGAGGGGATTCCCAGAGTCAACAAAATAATAATTAAATAAAAATCAAGACATGGAAGAAGGAAAAAGTTTCAGTTTCAAAATCCAATCAAGTAAGTTGGACATGGACAGAGTTAACAAATGTTAAATAAAGCAAAAGATAACAATTTAAGGAGTAAACAAAGACAGGAGAATGAGATCGGATCTTGATCTTGAGCTTCAGTGTTAATTGAGACCTTGTTCAGTTTGCAGACCAATTTGCGGGCATTGTCGCAATCGCTGGGATTCTGCAAATGATGCAAACGCCGCTGGACAAGATCACTGAGATCGCTGGCCTCCTTGTGACGCCACGCCTCGTAGCCATCGACGCGCCGCAGTTGATCCATGTCGCTGAGCAGCGATCTCTTGTGCTCGGCACCTTGCAGCAGCACCTGCTGTATGGACTCCTCCAGCTCGGCATTCAGATTCGAGTTGCCATTGAGATGCCCACCACTTGCCAGAGATTTACGTATTTTGCCCAGCTCACTGCTGAAATAATTCCAAATCTCGGCGATGTTTGTCTGCACACGACGACGCGTCAGCTCGTACTCCAAACTGGGCTCAACCCCGGGCTGTCCATGCAGCTCCGAGCTGAGCTTGGACTCCTCGAAGCCGCCCAGACGATACAGGCCCTGATTGGCCATATCCGAGTCCGCGGGCACCATCTCAAAGAGCGTATCATCGACGTTGGAGTCGCCGCCCATTGTTAGCTTTGGATTTTGTGCATCATTCTCCAGTCTTTGGATTAGTTTCTGGGCGCTCTGCTTGTCCAGCTGCTCGCTGTGTGGCAAATAAACAAGAAACGAGTGTGTGTGAGTGTGTGCGTGAGTGAGAGAGAGAGAGAGTACATCTCATACGAACTTCGAATCGATTTTTAGAAAAAGTAATTAAAGCAACAATGAATATTTAAATAAAATCTATTAATCTTTTCTCACTGATATTAGGTATTCCGAATATTTTTGTACGAATTTCAAAGACAATTAAAAAATAAACCAAAAAAAATGTTGTCAATCTAAAATATGAATAGAAAATTTCGGTTTCCTCATTTTTTATTTCCGAATTACATTTTATTTGTATAAATATTTTTGATTTCGGTTTTTTTGAAATTGAAAAGTAAATTGAATAACAAAATAATTTGTAATTATTATTTTCAAATTTTAAACTATCTGTTTTTGTTTTCCTGATTAAAAATCGCATTTCTTAAGAAAATATTTTTGAAATTTTATTGTCCTAATTTTTAGTTCCCAATAACTTTATTTCCAAAGTCAATACAAAATAAACCAATAAAAAATGTTGGTAATCCAAAATATAAATAGAAAAATGGGAGCATTCCTAATATTTAATTCCCCAACTTTTTCTCTCGCTTTCTCTTTTTTTTTCTAATTTGTATTTAATAATAATATTCTTAATTTCGGTTTCCTCATTTTTTATTTCGAAATTACATATTTTTTCTATAAAATATTTTTGTTTTCGGCATTTTTTAATTATATTCTATTCAATGTCTGTTTCCTGATTTAAATTTCATAATAACAATATTTGTAATTATTATTTTCAAATTTTAAACTTTCGGGTTTTGTTTTCCTGATTAAATTCAGCTTTTCCTCAATTATTGTTTATTCAAAATTTTATTGTCCTAATTTTGTATTTAATATTAACATTCATTATTTCGGTTTCCTCATTTTTTATTTCCAAATTACATTTTTTTTAATAAAAATAAAAACTGCGAGATTATTAAGAAAATATTTTTGAAATTTTACTGTCCTAATTTTTTGTTCCTAACTTTATTTTTTAATTTTGTATTCTTGATATTACGTGTACATATATAAATCTCGACATTCTTATAGGGAATCGTATGACAGTGTATGTGTTTGTATACGTGATTGTCAGTGTGAGTGTGTGTGTGTGTGTGTGGGAGGTAATGATGTGTAATTCCTCGCGAGCGATTTATGACATGAACAGCGGCAATTTTTGCATACGAATGGAGCGGATTAATGGATGGCAATAAAATGAGCGTGGTGGGAGGGGGGCATGCTGATGAGGGGGCGTGCTAAGCGGCTTGTGGCATGTTAGAGTGTTATGTGAGAAAGGGTAAAAAAAAGGGTAGTTGGAGAGGGGAATTAGACGTACCTCATCAGCTCATCGATGAGCATTTTGAGCTCCTCGTTACGTTGCTTTGTGTGCTCCAGCAATTGCAGCGCTTGATTGATGCGACGTGCATTGAACTCATTGTCACCGGTTGTTAATGACAATCCCTGTGCTCCTCCTCCTCCTCCACCGGCTCCTGCTGCTCCTCCGCCGGCTGCTCCTCCTGCCTGTGCTTGTGTGTTTGTCAATTTGAGCACAAATACATAGACAAGCACCGCCCACGCAAGCACAAAGATGATCAATGCGCGCACCCAGGAATTCGATGAGGAGCCAAACAGCTGACGTACCAACAACATTGCTTACTTCCTTATCTAACTAATTTAATATCGAAGCCTCCTTCTCCTTCTCCTTGCCTGTCCTCGTCCCCTATTGTAATTAGCCTGCGTGCGTTTGTGTGTGTGTGTGTGCTTGTTTGTGTATGTGTGTGTGTGCGCGTTTTGTGGCACAGCTTTGTTAAATGCAGTGTACTTTCAAGTGTATTTCGGCCGTTTTTGTCGCATAGTCACATTGTCTAGCTACTGTTTGGCGACATATTGCAAATTGCGCGACACTTCATTTTGCTAACAAATAGCAAGTTTCCTCAAGTTCCTTTATTTTTTTTTTTATTTTGCTCAAATAAATAAATAACAAAATTAGAGGTGGAGAAACATCGAGTGAAACATCGATGTCGTCGATGCTTGCAAAACATCGGAATCATCGGTGTTTGGTAGACCACTATCGAATGTTTTTA
This sequence comes from Drosophila recens, assembly GCA_037043495.1. Lineage (NCBI taxonomy): Eukaryota > Metazoa > Arthropoda > Insecta > Diptera > Drosophilidae > Drosophila > Drosophila recens. The sequence goes on along the minus strand of JBAMBJ010001194.1, from coordinate 108,182 downwards.
TATACAACAAAAATAAACAATCCTGATCATTACGGCCCTCTTAAGTATTGGAAAGAAACAATTTCAAAATATTATGAGAAATACGTTTTATACAATCTCTTTTACAGATGAGATTTACAGATTTAAAAGCCGTATCAAGAAAATGTGTGTTCGTTCAGGAAACATCGAAGCATCGGAAACAGCACACAACACACACCTCTAAAAAATAAATAAATTAATCAGCTGATTGCATTGGCAATAAAAAAGGCTGCAATCTTGGCAACGGTGGCATATTTGACAATAATTAACTCATTTCAGAAACATTGGCTCCCAAAACACGGAAAATTTGCTCATTACAGTCGATGTTTTCTTCGATGTTTTATTTTTAAACATCGATGGAGGAAACAAAACAAAATATCAAATTAGGAATGGAGCTATGCTATCGATAGGTTGCTGCTGTTGTGCCGATAGCTAGAACTGTTCTTAATATCGGTATTTTTTTTAGTATATATCGTACATATCGAAATGGTTACACAACAAAATGTTGCCAAGCATTTAAAAATGGCAGCTTGCACCTTAAAATTAATTTGCATACTAACAATTCCACAATCTCTTACTGCCGGTAATATATAGCGTGAAAAAAAAACAATTGCCGCAACCATACGTATCCGCTTATTACCCAATCATTTTGGAACGATACACAAACAACCTTATTGTTATCGTTTGCTAGTGTTGGCAGGCAGATAAGCTTATCGACCAGGTCGATAACCGTTCCGATATCAACAGCGCGCTCGTGAAGTATGTTCAAAAACTGTTCTAAATGCAAATTTAACGAGGTTTCATTGGTCTTGGATTTTGTTGGGGTATACTCTTAATATTTCACAATTTATTTTTGGACTTATGCTATTAATTAAAATGTTTATAATTTTGAGATGATCTAGAAATCTGGATCGGTACCGATAACGTTTCCAATTGGAAAGTATATAGCAAGAGCGGAGCTCAAATTGTATAACGTATGTGTAATTGCAATTCCAATTTGTAGATCAGCGCCAAATGAATGCGTTTTAATGCTATTAAAATTTAGTTTGTTAAATCAAATGAAAAATTATTATCGTATATAAATTATAAAAAATTCAGTATTATATATAGTATTAAAAAAAACGTCGTACACATAAATTATAAATTATATTATTACAATTACGACCACAAAAATTTCGTATTGTTTTAAATGAGTGTGTTGTTGTTTTTTCGTTTGTATTTTGTTGTATTCTTGTTGTGTTTGTATTTTTTCCAATTTTTATTTGCTCCATCAGTGTGCGTGGATGTGTGAGGAAGGGGATGTGTTGTTGTTGTTGTTGGTCTGTTGTGTTGTTAGAAAAAGTGTAAGAGAGCGCGAGTGCCGATTAATCGAAACTTTCGTTGAGTTTTGGGGAGGGGAGCGATGATCTCTGAATTTGATGCGACAAGTTTTGATTTATTGTTTAATTTAAATACTTATATAAATTACGTTTTTTTTTTATTATAATTATTGTTTTTTTCATCCGTTTCTTGTATGTAGTGGGCAACTGCGGCATTTGTAAATTTTTTAATATTTAAATGTTGACTTTTTTCATATCGTTTTTGTTTCATTTGACTGTGTAAAAATATCAATTTTTGTTCTGATTTAATAGTTACTATGTTTGTATTTGCTTTTCGTTACTCATGTTTTCTCATCTAATTTTTTATGATTTCTATCGCTGCTTCAAATTGTTGTTGGCTGTTTTTATATGGCTATTTTTTATTTTCCTCTTTTTGCACACATTATTGATCTCGTTGATCCATCCATCAATGTGTTATTCTCAATTTCGCACTCGCTCTATGTTTCTAAGTATTTTGTTTTTGTCTGCTGCTGCTGTGTGAGTGTGTTTGTTACGTGAAATGGTTTTGCTGTGGCTCCGTTATGCGCTTCATCTTCTTCATCATCCGTTATGCTTACGTTACGTTATGCTAGTATGTTGTGTGTGTGTGTGTTGTGTGCAATTGCTGTGCTGCTTCTTTCTCATTAACTCCTTGCTATTTGCTCATGTTCTTTTTTTTTTTTTGTGGGTGTGTGTGTGTGGGGTATGTGTGTGTGTTGCTTCTCGTTATATGTTTTGTATATATATATTATATATTATATGTATAATTAGTTGTTTTTTTTCTTGTTTTGTTTTTGTTTTTCGCTTAATAGTAAAATTTCTTGAATGTTGTTGTGGCAAAGTGTGTTGTAGGTAATGTTTGCTCTCAATGTCGACTCGAACTGCACTACATACATATGTCTTTCCACCAGTTACGCACGACGGCGACAGCGACAGCGACGGCAGCTGATCAGTTGCAGCTCAGTCGCTGCGCAGTTTCTTAAGCTCCGGCGACGATTTGTCTGCTGCTGCTGCTGCGATCGCTGCCGACGTTGCGTTCGCTGCAGCCTCCATATCGCAATGCAGCGCTGTACGCTTCTGTCCAATAGATGGCGCTGTCGCTGCTGCCACTACTGTCTGCAATTGTTGCAGTTTATTGTTGGTACGCAAATTGCTGCTGCTGTTGCTCTCATCAGCCTCTAGCTCATCATCCACATCCTCATCGTCATCCTCATCATCGTCTTCTTCATCCTCATCATCCTCCTCATCGTCTTCATCCTCATCGTCATCTTCATCATCTGGATGCGCAGGCAGCGACGCCGACGCCGCTGTTTCCAACGTTAACACACCATTGCCAGCGGCACTGCCATTGCCATTGGCTGCGACAGCAGCAACTGTTGTTGTTGCTGTTCCTGTTGCTCCTGTTGCGCCTGCTGTTACTCCTCCCGATCCAACCGCAGCCCCAACTGCTCCAGCTGGTTTCTGTCCATTGTTATTCAACTTGTTGTTGTTGTGTGCTGGCGCCTCGAGATTGCTTTCCGAATCGGATGCACCGCCAATTGGTTCTCCATCCTCTGTCGATGTGGTTGTTGCCGTGGTCTGTGTGGTATTATCATCAATAATCGGCTCCTCCTGTGAGGTTGAATCATTCGATACAAAATTCGAATCGCCATCCTGCAAAGCGGCAGTGTTATTGTTGTTGTTGCTGTTGCTATTGTTGCTGCTGCTGTTCATCTTGGCCAGAGCCGAATTGAGTGGCAACAAGGCAATGGGATTAGTGTTCTCATTCTCCGTCTCCGATTCCGTAGCCGTGTTGCGTCCACCTGAACCAAAAAAAAACACAACAAAACAATTAGTCCCAAGTTAGAAAAACATACAAAGTCGAGTCGAGTCCATCCGACTATGAGATACCCTTCCCGTTGCTCAACTTCAATGTCTTTAACAAATTTCGGTTTGAACAAAAATTACTGCATACTTGAAGGCGCCTAACTTGCTCAAAAACTTTAAACAGCCATAACTAGCGTTATATTTATTCGATCTCATGATGCAATTTTGTAAAATAATAATCTTGAAAATTGTGGATTTGGTGATGCAGGCATCAGAACGCTTCGAAAACATGTCGATGTGAAGACTGATTACCAAATTTAAAGTCTTTAGCTCTTACAGTCTCCCAAAACTAGCAACTTCTACTTCTTGTACCAACAAGCGATCGCTATGCAAATTTTAGGGAACATTGACATAAACCTAATAGAGCTTGTTACTGCTCTGCGTATTATCTAAAGCAGCGCTGGGCATGCATGGGCTCCGGGAGCTAGCGTGCGGCTCCCAAATTCCGATTTCCTGCCCACCGCTGATCTAAAGTAACGCACATAGTGATTGTCCTCCTTATTCCTATCCCTATGTGAGAGAAACCCGCAAGCCAAGTTAGTTCGGTTTGGCTTCTACAGTCTCTAAAATCCAAGTGTTTATACTTTATAGAGGTTGAAGATTGGCTTCTTCTCCGCCTGTTCTGTTGCTCTACGATTAACGGGTAAAGAAAAAGCGGTATGATTTGAATTTGAGTTACCTGCTCCCAGACTCTCGTCATCGACATCGACAGCGACGCCATCGTTGGTATCATCGCCATCGAGAATTTTATTTTTGCTGCTTTGTAGACTGAGAGGGAGGCTGCCGTTTGTGTTGGTGTTGGCGTTGTTGGCAACAGCAGCAGCAACGCCGGGCGGGGGCATGTCATCCAATAGCTCGGGACTGAGGTCATTGGCCACATAGTGTGACCAGAGCGCCAACTCGACACGATGCGGCGACCAATGCGGCGTCTCGCCGCCAACTTCGGCATTGAGACGCTCGACCGTTGATTGAATGTGTTGGACAAAATTGAGGTATTCCTTGGTCGTATAATCAATGCCCTCGATCTCTGGTATGGCCATCAGACACTCATCGGCCATAAAGGGCGCCGAATCGGGTGCGGCAGCGGTCAGCAGAGCGGATGCCATCGTTGTGCCGACACCCTTAAGATTCGATAATGCTGTGATCGCCTGCTCCAAATTTGGTAGTTTGCGAAAGGCCTTTTTAGTCTCCTGGATGACGGCACGTGGTGTATTGACCTTAACCAGATACGATAATTGTGGATAGAATTTGCCACGCGACTGTTTCCATTTCATCGCCTGGACCAGCTCATCGTAGACCAAATGTGCATCCTTCCCTCGGGCCTTGATCAGGCCGGGCAATTCGTTCTGAAACCATTGATCCAAACGAATTAGCTCCTGTGGTTTCTTGCTCTTTTTCTCTGCCTTCATTTTGAGCACCTCCGGGTAGAGTTTATAACAGTATTCAAACTGTGTGGTGCTGCCATTCTCAAAGAACGATGCTGTCGCTTTGCCGTTAGACATTGTGACGATCGGTTGATCGGTTATCAATTATCGATTACTGTTCTTATTAAGCGTCCGCCTGGATAAACCGGATAATCGGCGGATAGTATATACGAATTCAATACGTTTTATCCCAACTTCTATGTATCGATAACAATAATTCAAGTGTTATTTTTATTTATTGTTGTTAATGTTGCAGCACCGTTGTTGTTGTTGTTGTTGTCAGTTGTTTCATCGCCGGCGAAAACGTTGTCATGAAAATAGAAGAAGCAGAGGCAGAAGGGAGCGCGCAAGAAGCGCACAACACAAGAGCACAAATTAGCATTTTACAGTTAACATTTGACGAGAGAGATATAATATAAGAGAGAGCATTTTCCTGAACAAGAAAATTTAATTACTTTCACTGTTCGCTTTTGTTTGTTTGCTTTTCTTTTTGTCAATTTGCGAGCATTTGCAATACCGTTAAACACACATTTCATTTGCAATTTGCAATTTTTCAGGGCACAGCAAATCGAATCGAATTTTTACTCTCCGTCGCAGTCGCAGTCCGCACCAACAGTCAGTCGGGTTCTTTTTAGTCGTCGTCGTTGTCGGTCTTTCGCACGCACACATGCAAGCAAACATGCAGACACACACACACACATACATACATCCAGTGACTCGCTCACACACACACACAGACACAGCAGGCACGCATACTTACATACATACAGTGGCTGACAGGCAGGCACGCACGCACACACACACACACACACAGAGTCAAAACGGGGCAACGAAATTTCTTTTCTTATATTGTATATTTTGACAAAATGGCATAAAATAAATACGAAGCGCGATTTGCACAACTAACAACTAAAACATAACATCATTCAGCTACAGTTTGAGTTTGAGAGCTGTTGTACGACTCGGATTCGAATTCGGAGTCAAGAGGCCACCAAAGCGAAATTCGAATGCGAAACGCGAACGTGAATTATATTCGTTGTTATATTCGTATGCGAGAATTGCAGCTGCTGCTTACCTTTGGGGAATTTTTTTTGTTTAAAAAAAATATGAAAATTTATATATGTAAAAAACGTTCTGTAGCCGCTCTCCGTATCGTTGTTGTTTGTATTATTATGTGTTTTTCTTTATATTATTATAGTTTCTAGTACGTCGCGCGTCGCCAGTATATTTTTATAATATTAAACTATTTCGCTTGCGACCGCCGCTTTTAGTTGCCGCCTGTCTTTCGTTCTGTCCACAGCGAGGCAGTCAGCCAAACAGCCAGAGCCAGAGAGAGAGCCAGCCAGCAATAAAGCTAGCAGTAGTCGCTGCCTCTGTCTCTGCCTTCCCAATATGCCCAGTGGCGTCGACGAGTGGGGGTTCTCGACAATACGAAAACAAACTAACGAACGAACGCAAACTACAATAAAGGATGCAGCTGCGTTTGTCCAAATTGAATTACTCCGAATACAGGAATCGCCTTATCTCGTACTCGTCACGAGTAACTATGACGGCAACTGAAGAAGTTGTATCTGAAACAATTGGCAGCAGCAAGCAGCAGCAGCAGCAGCGCACCCCTTGATGTTGAACGACTGTGTGCGGACCGCTTTATCGTCGTTTCCACTTTCGAACGTTCATTCGTATTCAATGCTTGTCGCTGTTCGCTACAAGCGGCGGCGCGGCACGGCGCTGCTGCCAGTAGCCTCTAACAGCGGCGTCGGCTTCAGCGTACATATAGGGGTGGCATTCTCATGGATTTTAAGTTTGTTGTATTATTCGTTTTTTTTTTTTTATAATTACTGTATTGTCATACACACAATGTACATATGTACATACTACAGGGCTGTTGTTCAAATACTAAGATATCGATAGATATTATTGCGATATTTTTTCTGACGACAATATCAATATCTATGTATCTTATTGTGCATATATCATCCAGACTGTTCATTAAATTAGTTATATGGAAATAACTAACCTGAAGTGATAACACGACTAATTTAATGTCGCACCCTAATAAATATACTACCAATAGTTATGATATTTTTCACGAATATCGAGAGAAATAATTTGTTTCCCATTTTGAAGTACTATCGATATTAATGTTTAAAAAAAATATAAACATCTCTAGTCCGACATACATACAAGCAATGAGCATGTATGTACATACATATGTATGTACGAGAGCCATCTATCAATGTACAAATATATTGCTGTCCCTGTTTCCCAACGCCCCTGGCAGTTTATCGCTCCCGCTTCGTATGCTTGCATTCATACATACTCAATGTACATACATACCTACATACTCAATGTATGTACGCTGGTTGTTGTCGCCGTTCGCGTTCGTGTTCGCATTCGTTCGTTTTGCCATCTGTGTCTTTTTGTCTCGGTTTATCGTCATTTTCGCTTTGCACTCATGATTCGGTTTTTGTTGTTGTTGCTGCCTTTTTACTTACCCCATTCGTCGTCGTCGTCGGCGACGCGTATAGCAGCTGCAATTTAGCTCTGTAGCTGTTGACTGTTTGTGGTTCGCTTATTTTTACCCTATGTTCGTTTCACACAAACACACAGTCACACATCTGTATCCGTCATGTTCATGTTGCTTATGTATTGTTGCTTTTTGGTTTTGCTGCTGTTGCCATTGGGGCGCAGCGTTGCCACATCGTGCACAAAACATTTCAACTTCAAACGAGTTTTACATGCATGAAATGTGAATATGAATCTGAATCTCAACCTCAATCTGACTCTGTCATGCCCACAGCATATGCATGTATGTACTGTGACTGCAAATTAATAATGATAATTAGATGAGAAGACAAATGGTAGAGCGACGCTTATTTTACGCAAAAGATACCCTACAATTGCAAAACGCAAGCTGAATTTGCGCATTGTACGTTTTTACAAAGCGATAGATACAAGATACAAATACATACACATTCACAGCCGGAGCGTGACACACGGATGCACACAAGCGAAAGAGAGAAGCCATCTCAAACAGTGCTGCCAAAATTCCAAGCTAATTTAATCAATAAAAGTAGCTCGAAATAGCTTACAAATTATAAAAAGTGATTAAAATATATTAAATTAAAAGAATTTTTTATTTTTTTGTTAGTTTTTTTAACTCTTAGTACGGTAGTGCACATTTAAGATTACATATTGAAACAAAATAAATAATAAAAAATAAAAATATTCTTTAAAATATTTTTAAAATTGTTGTGTCATTGCTTTTGTTGCATAATTTTAGCTTTAGGAAACTGTTAATTGCAATATTCATTTACAACCGAAAAAAACATTTTACCTTAAGTAGTATTTCCGCCAGCTACAAAATAGCTAAAATGATATCACTGGTCTCACGTTGCCTATGTGCGTGTTCGTTGTTGTTATCGTTGTTATTGCTGCCCGCAGACCAGTGTTGCCAAGTTAGCTATTTTCCCGACAGATTTAGTGGGTTGCAACTGGCATCTGGTAACTTCATGTATTTTTATGTTTTACGTTGCCACACTTAATTAAACACTTTATAGTATTTTTTCCATTTGAATGGCGAAAAAGCATCGATAAGTTAAAAGAGCATTAAATTTTGTCGTTTATCAATTGAATCTAGTCACAATTTATGAATCGATCGGTGGAAATGCGTAAAAATTTATGTACAATAAAAAAGATTGGATGCAGATATCTTAATTTAACCATTTATTCGTTTAAATTATGCAAAAATTTCCTTAACCCATTAAGTACCCATGGAAAACTTTTAAATTTTTTTTTGTAAAAGTGTATTTTTTAACTTTTTTCTTCGGTCCCAAACAAAAAATATTTTGATGCAATAAAATTCTTAAAACAATTCTAAGAGTGATTGTAAAAAATTTTAAATTTTGAAAAATATCTTCGCTAGTATTTTTTATGATTCTTTGAAAATAGCTAAAAAGCGACTTTTTGTATGAGAAGGAGGAAAAAGGGGTTAAAATAGTTATTTTTATTAAATTTTAAAAAGTCATAAAAAATATTAGCGAAGAGACTTTTCAAATTTTTTTTGCATTCCCTCCTAAAATTCTTTGAAGAATTTTTTGGCATCAAAATATTCAAAATAACACTGGATTAAATCAATACAAATATCGTTTCTTTACTCTAGCGTTTTCTTTAGCTATCAACAAATTTTTTTATAGCTATTTTTAGTTTTTTTCAAAGGCTATTTTGGCTTTTTCATGTCCAGAAGAGTTGGCAACACTGACACAACGAATATGGAGTTTGAAAATTTTCAGATCCACTTACAAACTACTGCCAGTAAAAGATTACTATTTGTGCAAAAAAAAAGAAAAAGGAAACTATACGCTATATTCACATTTTCATTTAATAATTACTCTACTCGTTAATTAAATGATTACTTAGTCATTGTGGTAGGACATTTAGCCAATTTGAATATGCTAACAGAATTGTAGGTGTGTCTACCTCCACAACACACACCCCACCTCGTATGATTTGCAGCCTTACTATATTTGAGGTTAGGCACGAACGACACTTGTTAAACCGTTATTCCCACAGAAATTTAACAATTCATAAGCCTAAAATGTCTGTGCAATTTGACATTTTGCTAATGATAGTCCTTTTATTGACTTTTTCCTCGTTTTTCAGGCATGCACTGAATATTTATGCAAAGTGCCGTTATTATTCTAAGCGATTTCAATTATCGGTCAAATGAAAGATTCCCCTATTGACCTTTTTTGAAAAACACTAGCGAAGAGTTATTTGAAAAAAACGTTTTGCAGATACTATTTAAATTGTTTAAATAAACTTTCTGCATAAAAACATTTTTTTTTTAAATCGAGGAAAAAAGTTGAAAAAGTTGACGTTCACAAATATTCGAATATATCAATGGGCATTAAATGGGTTAAAGAAAGTATGGCACCATTCGAAAGGAATTCAAAAGACCTTTCCATTGATACCAAACATTACATGAAGTAAGTTCAAAATTCGGCTAGAACTAAATTTAAAGGATGCCAAAATACTTTTGGCCACCGTTGTAAGTAAAAATAACGGTTGGGGCTCCTAAAAAATAATAATAAAATACTTGCATTAAATTTCAAAAACTCTTTATTTTTAAGTAAAGCACTTTAAAGTTGAAACAGTCTTGAGATGTCAGAAGAAGCATTGTCTGCCTAGAAATATCTGTAGTTTCAAATGGATAGAAAATAAAAATAAAAGCAAGAAAAGTTTTGAGGGTATGAAAAAATGGTATGACAATCCTCTGATATCCGGGCTATATATGCATCTGGTCTAGACATCGTGCCTCATTTGGTGGCGCAGTTCGCGCATCGTAATCTGTAAATGGTTATTAACAATATTAGGAGGAAATATACATACAATGTGCTTGTTGATCGATAGATACATTTGTGGTTAGATACATATTTTTGTAATTTACATTTATGAGAATTATACTAATATTATTATTTACCTTTAAAAAGTCAGTGAACATTCTTTTGTAATTGTTACAGTCGGCTTAAGAACTCTTTAACTGATAACAAAATCATGTAGATACTATATATTCTATATAAGTATAAATTATTATCAACAGATTAACAACGGATTACACGAACGCAACTTGATGTGTAATCCAACTTGGGTTTGGTCTGGACTTCAACTGGGGTTTCTTTTCGAGTTAGAAATTGGATTGGGACTTTTTTTGGGGAACTGCTTAAAAGCAAACTCGATAACTCTGGATTAGATACAATATTCAATTCATTTTTTTAATAACTAGAATTTTTGGGGGGGCTGGAGAACCAATGCAATCAATCTTGAATGGTAAATAAAATTGATGTATTATCATTATGATGTTCAGAGTTAGACATAAATGCGAATGCGGGCAGTACTGGGTGGATATCAATTCATATCTATATCTTCCAATCGTACAGGTTGCGTGTACGGTATAACCGATTTCTTGTTCACGTCTCGCGACAGCGCCTTTCTCATATCTGTAATCAAATGAAAGCAAGGGAAAGGGCATTATTTATGGATGCATCGAATCGGGTCAATCTAATGCCATCACTTGCCATACGCATCCTCGTCCTGATCCCCAGAGTAGTATTCGAGTATGGTACGATATATAATATAGCCCAGATTCGTATACATATTGATTGCCACCTTGTTGCTCTTGCGCACAAACAGATCCACAAAATAGGCGCGTTTCCTACAGCAAACATAAAAACAAATAGTGAGAGAGTATCAAAATATATGTACCATAATTGGGGGCAAATCTGAATATACTTTTCCGATATGTCTTCCAAGAAATTCATCAGCAACGCCGCCAGTCCCAATCGCCGGTAATCGGGTGAGACTGTCAGAGCCGTCACATGGCCATGCCAATTATCCAGGTGACCCTCAACCTTGCCCATGACTGTAACCAAATATTCAATTCATCAAAGACTGGGTACACTTGATTCTAAAACGGTACTTACTGTATCCCATTATATGCTCGCTGGGCGACTCGGCCAATTGAAAATATTCCGGCCATTTGGCCAGATATTGCGTATAGAAGGACAAGCCGTATGTCTCCGTAAGTGGGTCAAAATTTCTGCAATTGCCAAACTTATTAATCAAACTTTTCGTTGGTCTGGTTGCGTTCGATTTACTCACACATTATTAAATTTAAAAAGGTCATCACAGGTAAATGGACGCAGTGTGGTCATTTTAGTTGTGTTTAAATAATAAGCACACCGCCGGTTTTGTCGAGTAGAGTGGTATCAAATCGTTTTCAGATAAAATCGATTGAACATTTGTTCACTAAAGCACAGAATTAAAAGAACCACACTTTTGAAAATTAGCTCTTAAAACATGTGAATTGTGTATTTTTATTGAAGTCACCGACTAGTAGGATTGTTGATATAATATCAATATATCGATATATCGATATTTAATTTTTGGTGATATATTTTTAAGTGATATTTTTTTAAACGATTATATCAATATTGATATATGTAAGTGTGCGATATTATCGTGCGTTATTTTTCACCGCTATTTTAACTTTTGAAGTCCTTTTCTTTCTTTTCGAAACGAGTAGGGAAAAATGTATTCTGACAAAATAAATGACACTACATACAAGTGTAAATTTTGCAATAAAATAGTAAACATTAGTGGAATCACAACAAATATTATCGATTTTTTTTGTTTAAAATATCAAGAAAAAATAATAATTTTCATATCAAAATATTAACGATATTGATATTTTTAAAATTATCAACACCCTTTCACCGTCAGATCGGAAACGTGTGGCAGCTTATCACAGAAAAAAAGACACCGTGTAACAAACAACAGAAAAGGGACGATAGTAAGATTAAGTATTTTTTAAAAAGCTAGCATTTAAAATTGTACGTGTGTTTTTGTGGAAATTTTATGAATTTCGAATTTTCCATTTGGAATTTAATTATACCAGTTCATCCAGCCCTTGAAGAATGACAATTATACATTTTAGGAAATTATACCTAAATTAAGTTCACAGCTTAAAAAGCGCGCCGGTCATTTTAGGATCCCGAATTGATATTGGTTCATATGAATGAGCTCACAATTGAGCGCATTCGTTCAGTTAAAGCAGTGCGCAGGTGTTAGTGACGTCACAAGCGTGCAATTTAATAATATTCAACTATTTCTAACATAAGTGAATATCAAAAGTAAATATGCTTAAAATTGACTAGTTCGCTCAATAGGTGTTATTTTAAAAGTCTTTAGCAGCATACACTAAGCGCTATTCAATTTACCAGCAAGTGCGCGCTTTAATTTGAAACTTGAGCTTATGACGTCATGCGCAGTGGGAGCTAACGAAGTTGCACACATTTATTTGCGGTATCTGTGACCTTCGTTGCGCTGTGCGTCAGTGATGCAACGGGAAAAGGCTAAAAAAATAAGAAATAAGACAGAAAATAGGACAAATTTTGTTTATTACTTTTTTTTATTTAATTTAATAGTTTTAAGGCCATTTCAATAATTTTTTCGTCTTCATTTTCTTTGTTGGCATTGTACGTCGCCATGGTACCTATAAGCTTAACATATTTGTCAGGCAAGTTGTAGGAATGGCAACACGATTTGTGTCGACGCAACCCGAATCTGCAGAAGATAAAATATAAAATATCAATTTTTGAATTTATACTACATTTTCAGTATTTGCAAAATGCTTTGTTGATGTCCGACTCATCACGGCTAATCCAGTTTTTAAAACCTGGCTGCTGTAGCCAGCAATCGCGAAATTTTTGCTTATAAGTTTCTTTGGGCATTTTCTCACAATTATGAACAAGCAACCGCGCTTTGCTCAACTTTCGATTGCAAAAAATATCGAAATCAACATACAAAAAGGGATAACACTTTATTTTTAGATGATCAATTTGAAGGAACATAAAAGAAATTTATAAAATACTAACATGATCAATTGACACTAAAAAAGGCCAGATTTTCGGATAGAAGATGTTTGAGATTTTTCTCGGATCAAGCACTTAAAAATCAGACAAATCTATCCGAAAAAAGGCCAATTTGGCATCACTGCTGTGCGTATCAGGGCAGCAGAAAAGTGTGCTACAACCAAATGCCTAAGAATTGCGGTGAGAGAGTGAGAGGTGGCTGCCGATGAAGCAATGCAATAACCATGCAGCAAACGAGTGCTTGAAGAACAAGCAGTGCTCACATTTTTGAGGGATCCACGTCCCGTCTGTCTGCTGTCTGCCTAGCGGGCGCAACAGTTGCTGAACTTGCAGCGTGATGAAGGCGTCGTCAAGTCCAGTTGCTGCTCCTGTTCCCGCCGCAGCGGTGTCACGGGGCAAACCACACGACTCTGGCACATTGACACGCGAGGATTTCGATGGTGGACCCGTTAGCATAGATGAAGTGGAGACTGGACTGTTTCTGGGTAAGAGCAAAAGCATATGGAATATATTTGAGTATCCCTGGATTTATATGAGCTTGTTGCTTGTTGTTGTAGGCAATTTGACGGCCGCCACGCATATGGAGACTCTTAAATCGTTTAAGATCACACATATATTAACACTGGACTCGGTGCCGTTGCCCCAACACATTGTGGATACCAGTTTTCTGACCACCAAATATGTGCAAAGTGAGTGCCCAAAGGAAGAGATGACAATTCAATGTTAATCCCATGTTAATCTCTTTGCTAATTATTATTTATTTGTAGTTTCCGACATGCCACGCGAGGATATTTTGCAGCATCTGGAGGCGTGTGTCGATTTCATAGGCAACGCATTGGAGCAACAGCACAATGTGCTTGTCCATTGGTAAATAACGAATAATGCTGAATACTCCACAGCTCCACAGCTTTGCAACAGCCAGATTCGTACTTTTATTCAACTCACACTTTGCTATACCCTGGTGGTATATGAAGTTTGTTCCAAAGTATGTAACAGGCAGAAAAATGCATCTTCGACCCCATAAAGTATATATATTCTTGATCAGATTAACAGCCGAGTCGATATAGCCATGAGATGGTAAGAGCTAGGACCCCCAAATTTGGAATGAAGACTCCCTATAATGTCAGGCAATATCAGTTTTTGTTTTTTTTTTGGTTTATTTAAATTGTCAGTCTAATGCTAGAGATACGCGCCCGTGCGGCAGAGGTCGTGGGTTCGATTCCTGGTTTGGTCAATACATTTTTTTTTGTTTTTTTTTTAATAATTTTTACCATAGTACATTTTTAAGAGTTAAATATAGCGTGCAAATTCGTTCAAATCACTCATTTATATTATATATGTATTTAGTTGCCACAAAAACGATAGATCGATCTTTAAGGATTAGTATGAGAATTGCATGGGCATCAAATCTTCGGCGTGCCAAGCTGAAAATTACTATTTTTTTATGGAGGAGCTTTTCATACAAAAAGCGGCTTTTTTTGAATTTTTCAAAAATTTATAAAAAAAAAAAAATAATACTAGCGAAGAGATTTTTGAAAAATTGTTTTTGCAGTCACTATTTGAATTGTTTGAAGAACTTTTTTGCATCAAAACATTTTTTGAGAAAAATCGGGGAAAAAAGTTTAAAAATTGCCTTTTTTTGGGTAAGGAAAGTTTTGTATCATTCAAACAGAATTGAAATGAAGTAGGTTTAAATGACGAGTAAATTTAACTTTAAATGTTGTCAAAATAAATATGCCGTCTAGTGTACATCTATTTATCATTTATTTATACTGTCGAGCAGCTCAATCGTACCATTTGTATTTATTTTGTTGTTTTTTGCATTGTCATTGATCGATTTGGAAACCCTTTTGATTCTGTACAGTTACTTTGGCGTCAGTCGCAGCTCCTCGGCGGTAATTGCGTACATAATGAAGCGACACAATTTGGACTATCAGCCGGCATTCGAGATGGTGAAGGGCAAGCGTCGCTTTGTGCAGCCCAATGCGGGCTTTGTGGCGCAGTTGAAACTGTTTCGTCGCATGGGGCACAAGATTGATCCGAGCTATCAGCGCTATAAGATGCATCGCCTGCGTTTGGCCGGTGAACAGATGCGCAAGGCAAAGATATTGCCCCAGAGTTTCCATAGTGTTGTCCGGCCGGATCCGGATATAACACGTGAGAATCCGGAACCAATTGTGTTTCGTTGTCGTCGCTGTCGTCGCGTTCTTGCCACCAAATCTCATGTGCTGGAGCATCGTTCCCGCAACGTGGTGACAGCAGCAACCGGATCCGGGTCGGGAGCGGGAGCGGGATCGGCAGCAGGATTAGAAGTTGAAGTGCCAACAGCGAGTGAACCGCGTCTACTCGAACAGTTGGCGGAGCGGATAAGGAAAGCGTCGCTGGGATCGTCGCCAAGTCACGAGACGAATCAATGTCGCAGCTTGTTGTTTGTGGAGCCCATCGCGTGGATGCATCGCATCATGCTCAACACCCAGGGACGTCTCTACTGTCCCAAATGCGAGCAAAAACTGGGCAACTTCAGTTGGGTCAATGGTAATCTATCAGAAGATCCCATTCATTATGTAAGCCTACAACTAATGAATTCCATTCTTTGCTTCTCTTGCAGCCTGTCAATGTCCTTGTGGCGAAACAATGACGCCCGCTTTCTATTTGATACCTTCCAAGGTGGAGCTCTCCAAAGCCGTGCAGAATGTGCAGACAACGGTCTAAACATGACTTCAATTTGTGTGTTTGCTAAAAGGGAACAAGAAAAGCAGCAGAGGAAAAACTTAAATGGAAACGAACGCAATTCCTAAAAAGGAAAGTGTAAGGATCAAGAAAAGTCCAAGTCCAAGCTGATACTCTGTCTTAAAGCATTCAAGAAAGATGGAAAAGTACAACCATAGCTTAAATTTTAACTGAAAAAGAACGAAGAAATAACAAGGCTTCCAATTTTATGCAAAGGAAAGGGAAAAAAGAAGAAAAACAATGAGAAATGTAAATCCAATGCTTCGAATTTTCCAGGAAAAGTAAAACCATAGCTCAAGAAGTTGAAAAACAGATGAAAAGTACAACCAAGCAAAATAGAAACGAGAAACAATTAAGGAAAAGCTTCAATTTTTATTGAAAGAAAATATTCTCTAAAAATTTGTCCCTAAAAATAAATAAAAAACGATGGAAGAAAAAGAAAATCAAATACGGAAAAATTTGCGAAAAGTGGCAAATCTTCAATCTTTGCTGAATGTAAAAAAAAGAGGAAAGGGAAAACCGAAAACCGAAGCTTCAATTTTTGTTGGAGGCAATGAAAAGAGAAGGAGCTGAAAAGTACAACTAATATTATAGTTAGGAAAGGAAAAAAAGAAGGAATGATAAACAATGTTATATAGTTAGCAAATAAAATTCGCTAATGCTGATTTAATTATAGTTAAAAGCACATACTATACATACATAGATTGTATGTATTATATACTTATGTATATTCCATGTTGAAATCGGTTTGTGCTGTTCCATTTTGCATTTGCATCGCTTTTTGCATTGTCATATAAATAATTGTAAAAAATAATAATGATTATAAATGTATTTACATAATTTTAAAACACTTTTTGGAAACGTATTTTGCGCATTGTTGTGTGTGGACCAATAAACGAAAGGCCACAAAAACCAAATCAAATACTAATAGTTAATGTTAATGTTAATCATAACGAACATAAAAAAAGTGAAGATTTTTTCAGTGACAATATTTAAAAATTAAATATGAAACTTTTAATTGTGCTATAAATGTTGTAAGTTGTATTGTTAATAACAATTGTCCGCCAATCTAAATAATGTAATTATAAATAATAATGTTGTTTGCGCGAATTAGAAAGAGATGCCATGAGATTGTTGATACTGCTCTAATGACACACACACACACTCTCTTTCTCTCTCGTTATGTCAAATTTGTTGTAAGGATTATGGATAAATAAGAGCTTCCGATTAAGTCTTAACTTTCGAAATATTATAATAGATAATATCAATTTGTGATCAAATTTTGATAAGCTCAACACAAAGTTTGCATGCTTAAGCTCCACGCATATCGTTGTCAAAGCTTAAAAGCTTCAATTACAAGGAGCTTTTCCATGACAAAAACATTAAGCACATTAAAGCTTTTGTAAGTTAAGCTTTAAATGAACGAGAAATGGTTTCGCTTTATAAATTTTATGTTAGCGAATTCAAGACGAAGTCGGTTATGAAATATGTTTACACTAGGCAACACAACATTGTTTTGTATATCTCAACAAACCTACGTTTTCCGATACACAATTAGTGAAAACATCTTTTAAACATTTTTAAATTTGTAACGATTTTATTTAGAGGTGTTTATAATTTTTTCAAGCAAAACTCGAGAATATCGGCATCGAATTTAGGAAACTTTTCGCTTTCTGAAAGTTATGGAACTTAACTTTTAAATGATAAACTTTATAATTTAAATTTTGAAACGATGGATTGCAAGATTTTTAGGACATTAAAAATTTGTTGTTTGATTTTGGTTTCATATATATGGAAAGAAATTGGTTTGTTGAGATATACATATACTTGGTTGTTATTTAGAGTTCGGAGGGAGACAAGCTATCAATGTGCTTTGAAATTCTATTGTATATTCTACAAGTACATATATATACGAAAATGAATGTGAAATTAAATCAAATGTGAGTTTGTTTTGTTTGTTTTTCGACCAAATATGATGATTGCAATTGGAAAATCGGTGTCAGCCGCGTGTGGCACAGTCCTGAGGAGTATCCAGATTCAGTTTCGGGGCAAGCATCGTTTGTTGGCCACCTTTGACTTTGACAACACGATCATCGATGGCGATTGCTATGAAGCAGTGGGAGGATTGTTAAATCAACCGCCAGAAACTACAGAGAAATTGACAAATCTAATCAAAGAAAGAAACTGGATCAAGTATATGCAAAGTGTGCTCAAGTTGATGCGTGAACAGGGCGTAAATTCCACAGAGATGTTGCAGCATGTGCGGCAATTGCCAGAGGTGCCGGGTATGATGTGCTTGCTGCGTCGTTTGGCCAACAAATCCTCCATCGATATGTGCATCTTGAGCGATGCTAATTCGTTGCTCATTACTGAATGGCTTAAGGCAAATAAGTTGGACGACATATTTACAGCCATCTACACAAATCCAGTCAGAGTGGGAAATGATGGGTATCTTCAGGTTAGTAGTGTTGGGTTGCTTATGAATTGCTGACAAGGCAACTTATTAAAGTTGTACTTTATTTAATTATTATTGAATTAACAATGAAAATCACATTTAAATTTCGCGCCTTACGAATTCGAACTAGAGAAGAGCTGTTATCGGCGCTACGATCTGAAATCAATCGATTATCGTTAAAATCGATCTCTCAATTGCTAAAACAAAAATATAAGAAAAACTGAAACGGCAATCATGATTTTGTTTGGACTATTTGCTGACTAAGATTTCCCAATTAAAAAGTGATTTAGTTTTAAAACGCGATAATTCGATATCAAATGTTCCCCATGAATCGATAGCTCGATAACATCACAATTATATCGTTACTTCAGGTGGATCCGTACGAGCAACAGACACACTGCGATCTATGTCCAGCAAATCTCTGCAAAGGTGGCGTCATTAAGGCTCTGATGAATTGTACCGAAAATCACTTCAAAAGGATTATCTATGTCGGCGACAGTTGCAACGATCTGTGTCCAATTCTGTGTATGCGCCAACAGGACGTTGCATGCATCCGACGGGACGAGGAGTTGCACGAAAAGCTGCCATCATATATCGATAACATACGCGCCCAGGTCCTTATTTGGCGTGACGGACACGAATTGCAGCATCAATTAGTATCTTCTGGTATTTTGTAGAGTATATTTTCAAATTTGTTGGTAAGGCAAAATTTTTAATGCTGCTGTTTTATTCGACTTATAAATACGTTTTTCATTTTTTTCATTTTCATTTCGTTTCTTGTATGCGTAAATATACAGTGAGTCAAGCAACTGTTTTGACAAATAAACAAAAAGTTTGTTTTTTTATTTTAAAAAATAGTTAAGCGCAATGGAACTTTCATTTTTATTATTATCTTGTTCTAATAACCATAACTATTTTTTTGTTTGCAAAATAAAATATGCGATTTTTAAATTTGTCAAAACAGTTACTTGACCAACTGTGTATATATATATATATATTTGTGTGTGTGTGTGTGTGTACATATATGCATGTGTTTAATAATAATATTTTACTTAATAAAGACTTATTTGCATAAAGTTCAATGGAAAATTAGATTTTTACCAAGTGCAAAACTGCTTTATATTTTTAAGTAGACGAATTTCATTTTTATATACTAATATATTTACTTAACGTTACGTAAGCTTACACTATGCTACGTTACGTTACGTAACGCTTACTTTACGTAAGCGTTGCCACATTTCGCTCTCCGCGTATGAAGTATTAATTTAAAAAATTTCAATTTCTTCACTTTTTAACTAATTCACACAATATTAATTTGTTGTTGCTTGTGCTTGCTTTTAAATATTTCTATATATATGTATGTATATATATATATATATGATCCTGTGTGTGTGAATATTAGCATAAATTACATGTATAATACATTCTTAAGCCTAATCATTATAGTATATATTGTTGTTGTTGTTGCCACTTTGTCAGTGCAGCTGCTGCACAACATAAAGACACTACTAAATATGTATGTACATACATGCACACATACATATGCATTTTGTATTTCTCGCCTTAACTATAATTTACATGTCTAAACTTATCGTTTACAAATTATAGTATTCCATATACATATACAATCTGATAAAAAAAAAAAACAAAAAACAAAAAAATTTTTATATTTATAGAATTTTGCGCAATTTATTTTATTCCATATGTGTACTAAATATTTAAATTGTTAGTTATGCATAATGTTATTCGTATAGTACAATTCTTTAAAAGCTACATACATAAACATAATTTATTGTATTAATATTTGAATCTTTCGACAAAACACAAAAGAACACCACAATTTGTATCTGTATCTGTGTCTGTGAGAGTAAGTGTGTGGGAGTATGTGATGAGAGAGATAGAGACAACACAGTTAACAAATTACAAATTACAAACATACATACATATATAGGGAAAACATATTTTATTTCTACTTTTCATAATTGCTGTTATTGTTGTTTAATGCGCGCACAGCGTTGCCAGGCAGGTATACTGTCGCTAGAACAAAATGGCATGAGTGGCAACGCCAAAAAGGACGTTATTCACACAATTCGAAAAACAAATAAAATTTGAACTAAAAATGCAGCTAATAATGAACTCAATGTAACTATGTGTTTGTGTGTGTGTGTGTGTGTGTATTGTAACTTAATAACTAATTATAAACACTTTAACTTATGTATAAATATAATATATATGTATATAAATTGTTTGTTGATCTTATTGTTGTTGCTTTTCTTGTCATAATTAGCAGAATTTTGTTTTGCTCGCTCTCTTTTTTTACTTAAGTAACATAATTGATAGGCGGCGACAGTTTTTACGCTTAACTTAGGCATATAAAACAATTAAAACTAAACAAAAAAAAAAAGGTAGTTAAGAAAATATATATATATATAGATAATTATTAACATACGCCGAACTGCATACACATGCAACAGCTTTCTTTTTTTTTTGTGTTTTTGTTGTTTGCTTTCTGCTTGTTAATACTATGCACGTGTGTGTGTGTGTGTTTGTGTTTGTAGGGTGGGTGTAGGGGGGTTAAGGGGGGTAGGGGGCACCGCGACCCGCGCTTTACTACAAATCCGTTAAAGTGCGTTTGGCACAATAACGTATAACCCCCACTCAGGCAACAACTGGCGGCGGTGCTATGCCAATTGTTGTTGATACAGTTGTTGTTGTTGTTGCTGCTGCTGCAGCAGTTGATGTTGCTGCTGCTGCTCCAGTTGTAGTTGTGTTGTTGCTGGCGGCGGGCGTTGTTGCTACTGTTGTTGTTGTTGTGGCAGCATCTGTGGCAGCAACCATCATTAATGCATTATCAATATCCGTTTTATTAAAGCCAAAATCATGTCTGCGTATTTCCACCAGCTGCATTTGTTGTTGTTGTCGCTTAATAGGCGTATCAGCTGGCGTGATTGTTGTTGCTGCTGCTGCTGTTGTTGTGGTGTTGCTGGTAGTGCTGCAAGTTCTAGGACTATGTGCAGCATCTGTTGTTGTGCAGACAGCATTGTTGTTGTTGTTGTTGTTGTTGCCACCATTGGCCTGCACTGGCGACTGAGATTGCGTTGACTGATTGCTGTTGTTGGTGCAACTATTGTTGTTGTTGTTGTTGTTGTTGGCGGGTGAAGCAGCTGAAGGTGGCGGTGTCCGCTTGGTGGGCTTGGCACGTGCACACGGCACACACAACATGGAACAATGCTCCCGCAAATTGGTAATGTGATCGATGCGATATTCGTTCATCCATTTCACCTTTTTGTGCTTCACGGGCTTAACGCTCTTGTCCCCCACCCCATTGGGTGAACTGGAGCACGTTGCTGCTGCTAATGAGGATGACTGATGCTGATGCTGTTGCTGTTGATGCAACGGCAATCCGTCAGGCCGTGTGGCGCCACAACGCATGCAAATCGAACAACGTTCACAGCTCCAGCGACCTAATTTATTAAAAAAAAAATGTATTAATTTTTTATTTATACTGATGTAAATATATCGACCCCTTTTTGAAAAATCCCCTTTTTAATATGAGATTTTTCTAAAATATTAAAATTGACGCCACAATGTCGCCAAACACAGCAAAAAGAGGTCGATATGTTCTACTATATAGTAAATACAGTTTGTCAAGAAACACTTTACACACCCTTAAAAGTGTAATATTTTGACTTTTAATAAAAACATAATAGATTGTTATATATATTTGGAAAGGTCGTTTAAATTCCGATTGAATGACACAAAACTTTCCTTAACCCATAAAGTACCCTTCAAAAATTTCAAACTTATGTAAAAGTCACTTTTTAAAACTTTTATCCTCGATTTTTTACAAACAATATTTTGTTGCAAAAAAATTCTTGGAACAATTCTAAGAGTAACTGCAAAAGAAAATTTTCAAAAATATTTTTGCTAGTATTTTTGATAGTATTTCGAAAATCCTAAAAATTACCATTTTAACCCATTTTTCCTCATTTTCATGCAAAAACTGCCTTTTTTTGCAGTTTTCAAAAAATTATAAAAAATACTAGCAAAAATATTTTTGGAAATTTTCTTTTGCCTTACTCTTAGAATTGTTCCAAGAATTTTTTTGCATCAAAATATTTTTTGTGAAAAGTCGAGGAAAAAAGTTGAAAAAGTAGACTTTTGCAAAAATTCAAAATATTCCATGGGTACTCAATGGGTTAAGGAAATTTTTGCATCATTCGAACGAAAATTAAATGTCCTTTCCAAATGTATATAATAAGCTATTATTATCTTATTTAAAGTCAAAATATTAAATTTTTAAGGGAGTGCAAGGAATTAGTTGACAAACTGTATATCGACCCCTTTTTTAAAAATCCTCTTTTTAATATAAGATTTTTCTAAAATATTAAAATTGACGCCACAATGTCGCCAAACATGTTCTACTACTATATTTTATTTGAATACTCACCATCGGGCACTGATTTAACGCCCAGGCAATAAATGTGATAGCCGCGATCGCATTGCTCGCAATAAAGCATTTTTCCAGGTTGTTGGCTGCTGCGGCATTTGATGCAACATTTGCAGTCCGCGCATTGCCAATTATAGTTCCGCACGCGTCCGACCATGCGCTGTGGCATCTCAATGCAACTGGGATGCACTGCAATTGCAATGAATGTTAAATTCAACTTTTATTTGTATTCTTGTTGAGAAGTAAGCAAACAAACGTTGCCAGATCACTTGAAGAAATTTGCACAATTGAATAAATTCAAGGTAGTTGGCAATACTGAGAGTTAATTACTTGCAGCAAGGAAGTTGACAACACTTGGATTTAAAATCGAAATACAAATTATAAGAGTATGGTGACAAACTTACCTCTACGCCGGCAGCTGTAGCAGCGTATAAAGGCTTCGGGCATATCTTTAGCATTGCGATGTTGACTACGGAGACAGACACCACAATTTGAGGATAATCTCGCATCCTGTTCCCGCCGCTTCTGTTCGGTTTCGCTGCTGGAGTTACTAGAGCTGCTGCTGCTACCGCTGCTGCGACTGCTTTGGCTGCTGGCGCTGCTGCTGCAGCTGCTATCGCTATCACCATCGCTCTCCTGCAATACAAAACAAAAACAAAACAAAAACAACCAAGTGTAAGTTAACAGCAAAAGAGAGGAAGAGAGAGTTTTTGCTTACAGATTCACTGCTGCTGGCGTCGCTGCTGCTGCTGCTGCCGCTGTAGTAGGAGACGCTTGACGTTTTGGCTTCATTGCTGCGCAGCTGATGCTGACGCGCACGTTGACTGCGACGCACCGTTGCAGTTGATTTAGCTGGCTCTGCCTTAACGGCTTCATGCAGCAGCTGCTGCGGCTTTTCCAATGCGCTGTTCAAAGGATAAGCTCTGAAATTGTGATAAAGAATTTAAGCATTAATATCATCATTTTTAATACTTTTAAAGTAATTTTGATGAAAACTTTGAGATTTATCAGTGGATAAATGTTGTCTTTTTGCTAATAAATAATTTTTAATAATAATATTCTTAAAAAAAATATTTTTGATTTCGGCTTTTTCTAATTTTTGTTTTCCTAATTTTTGTTTTCCAAATTCTTGTCATCCCAATTTTTGCTTTCCCAATATTTGTCTTCCTAATTTTGGATTCCTAATTATTCAATTTCTAATTTTGGATTCCTAATTTTTTTCTTCCGAATTTTCGAATTCGGAGTAATATTTTTCGACATTTGTATATAGAATCCATAGAACACTTAAAAATAAGTATTTCCTCATTTTTTTTTTAATATTTACGTTGTTTCTTGATATTTTTTGAAACTGACCTTAGCTCGGCGGGCGTTAACTGTCGATAGTTGGACGTAAATTGACCTGGTACGAGGGCCAGGGGATAGGCGTAATCGGGACGTTGATAGGCGACATCATAGACACGTGGCGGCAATAGATTTGGCGGCACTATCATATTCTCAGCCTCAGCTGCCGATCTCACAACATTTGTGATGGAACGATGCAATAATGTTGAACTCGGCGCTGATCGCGGCACCGGCAGATTCAGGGTAAACGTCTGCAGATCCAAACAGGCAACACGCTCCTCTTTGCGTCTAAAAAAACAAAACAGAGAGATGATACAATAAATATATGTATGTGGAAATTGATAATTAATCAAATATAACTAACGTCTTATTGAAGTAGACATTCCATTTGCTCGTGGAGAGCATGGCGCGATCTCTCGCCTGCAGTCCACGTCCATTGCTCACAGTGAGTCCCAGTGCCTTTTGTTTCGCCTCAATTTCCTTCAGATGCTTTTGTCGTATATATTCCTTGTATTCCTCATACTTGTCATAGAAATCCGCATACATGATGTCCAGTATATCGGAGGCCCAAACAGCTGTTATACCCAAATCGCACATTTTCTCGCTAACAAGTCCTTTTTCCTGCAACCAATTGCGTTCCTCCATATCGACGGGACGTCGTGGAAGATCCGGATATTTGCGCTTGAAACTCGTAATGCCCAAATAGAGGGCAATCTGTTCCTGGATCATGAACGTGTCACGATTCTTGGACGGACAACAGCCCTTGGGTGGCGGCCAATCATATTCTGCTATCGACGCGGCATTAAAGTCCGTGCTGCAAAAACAAAATATATACAAATGTATCAATTAAAATGAGTTTTATTTAATTTATTTGTTATACTTACTCTTCGGCCACACAAATCTCCATTTTCTTTTTCTTTGGACGTTTCAACGCGGATCCAATGATGGCATCCACCGATGATTGACCCTGATTGGAGTCAATCAAGCTAACGCTGCTCACCATCGATGATTGCGATTCCTCGTTGTTCAGAAAATCCAGTTGCCTGTCGACGACAAAGAAAGAGAGCAAAAGAGAGAGAGGAGTTAGATAAATGTAATAAGCAGTGTTGCCAGATTAGCTTATTTCAGGCTAGATCTAGCATATTTGAAAATGGAATTGCTTATAAAATTTGCAAATTGCTTATAGACATAAATCTAGCATATTTTGAAGTTCATATAGCATATTCTAGCAATAAATGCATTTTATTGACATCAACGAAATATTTTATAATTTTAAAATGTTTTTTGACAGAGACTTATAAAATCAATGATATGTTAACTAATTTAATATCAACAGAAACCTAATAATTTTGTATGTTTTCTTGCATTTTTATTATTAGCTTATTTTTACTCAAAATCTAGCTTATACGGGCGTTGAACACCTGGCAACACTGGTAATAAGAATTATAAAAACTGTTCCCAGTTAATCGTTTATCGTTGCTTCGTTCCCCAATCTCCAGTAATTTTGTACTCACTTTTGTGGCGTCAGCGGAGGTTCCATGCTGGTTACCGATTGATTACTGTTATTCAAATCGGCGCTCATTCGTGTGTCCTCCTCGAATACCTGCGGTGACTGCAATACAAATAAACAAAAATACGCAAAGCATTAGTAAAAAAAAAAATAAATAAAAAAATAATTTGGAAAACCAAATAGTAATAATGCCCTCTCCCTGCAAGAGTATAACAATTTCTTAATTATTGTTGTAATGTTTTATGCATTGATTTTGAGTTTACTGCTGCCGCAGCGACGCCGGCAGCGTCAGCGTTCAACTGTGAGAGAGCCGAGCAGAGACAGAGGCAGCGGCAGTAACGCAATAGGCCAGCGGTGTTGCCAGCATGCAAAAATATACACACAGTGTGGGGGAACCGTCAATGAGCAAAAAAGCACATGCAGCGTGCTTGCGTAGAGTGCTCTCGCTCTTTTTCTCTCGCTCTCCCTCGGTTTGTCTCTCTGGCTGAGAGCAACGACGCAGCAGGTGTGGTGAAGGTGGCTTAGCATGCCGTTGCCTTAGCTTTGCTTCGATTGCCGACAGACGCAAATCATGAGCGAAATAACACACACACACACAAAGAAATAACAAAAAATGTTCAGCTGATTAAAATCGCAGGTGAAGAGACAACAACAATAACAAATGCAGTCGTTCCTCTGCTGCTGCTGACTGCGATGTTCGCGTGCTATTGCTGTCGCAGTTGTTGTTGCTGTTTTACTTGTTATTGTTATTGTTGTTATTGTATGCGGTTTTTGGTAGCAGTTGGCAATGAATGCAGCGCGCGCGCCTTTGATTTTAATTACGACACATGTGTGCTTGTGTGTGTGTGTGTGTCTTTAGGTGTGTGGGTGATAGCTTTGGCTCTAAGCAACATTTACGTAATAAAACATAAACAAGATGCAATGAGTAGTAGAAACAATAAAAATAAATGCACAAATCGCACACACACACTCACATCTATAGAAGAGCTTTCCGAAACACACACACACACAAACACACGCATAGGAACAGACAAAGCGGCATCCTTTGAATGAATCATTCAAAAGAAGAAGCAGAAGCTGGCAATGCAGCATCAAATCTTTTGCACCGCACTTTTGTTACCCTTTCATTATACAGTGGCTCACAGCTTATTTCAACCAGCACAAAAAGTAACTTTTATCAAAAGCTTCAATTACAACTAACTAAAATACAAACCTAATCAAAAGTATTAACAGCAAACTAAAGTTATATTAACTCATAATTTGAAAATATTGAAAATTACTTCAAAATTTTTGAGTTTTTGTAAAAGTCAACTTTTTTAACTTTTATCCTCGATTTAATAAAAATGCTTGATACAAAAAGTTTGTCTACACAATTCTAATGGGGACTGCAAAAAAAAAAGTTTGAAAAATCTCTTCGCTAGTACTTTTTATGATTTTGCTAAACATTTATATTTAAGCCACTTTTTCCTTTTTTTTCATACATTTTTCAGAGATCATTCCATACAAAAATTCATATACATATATATATATACATATAATATATAACTTTAGTAGATTAGTTAGTTGTAATTGAAGCTTTTTATTAAAGTTGATTTTTGTGCTGGTTATAATAAACTGTGAGCCACTGTATGTAAATGAAAAATCACAATTCAGAAATAAAACCATCTTTCGACTGTTTATTTGCATTTAATTTGTACTCTATCTGTACGGGGTATAATTATGCACTCACCGGACTGAATAGGCCCTTGAGTCGCTCCGGATCCGGCTGATGCTTGAGTCCGCCCACGCAGCGTGGCCGACTCATGGCAATCGCCTTGGCCACAGCACTTGCCCCACGACTCATGCGTGGCACACGCGGCTGTGCCGCATTTATTGAGTTGCGACTGCTCGACGCGTTGCTGTTGCTGCTGCGCCCTGATCCTGCACCGCCTCCGGTTCCACCAGCACCGCCCCTCGAGCCGCGACCACGCCCCCGGCCACGCGTGGGCGTCGTTGGCAGCGCATTGCCACCAAATGTGGCCAAAATGTTGCAGGACGCTGAGGATTCATCTGTGAGAAGAAGAGTGGGAGCAGAAAGCAAGTTGTTTATCATTAATAATGTTATTTAATGTTCTATTACGATTAGTTTTGAAAAATCAACCATTTAAATATATATACATATTATTTTTATCAAAATAAAAAGGGTTTGATAACTTTTTGCATTTTTATGTGAATTTAATTTTTATTAACCAGGGATTAAAACCTCAACCGAAACCTTTACCGGTAAAAACCGATTGGAAATTAAAACCGTAACTGAAACCGTAACCGAAAAAATTTGCATTTGACCGAAACCGTAAAACCGAAGCTCTGTAAACCGAAATAACCGTTTGGCAACCGTTTCGTTTATACGGTTTTTTTTTCGGTTTTTCATGCATCCAAAAAAGAAATTATTTTTCATTTTTAGTTATGAATTTAATTTTCTTATGTTTAATTTTGATGCTTTATTAGTGATATTCATGATCGAATTTTCATATCACTGAATTAGCGAAAATAAACTAAATTTGTTAAATGAAATATTAAAATTTTTAAAACGTAACTAAACTACATCAAACTAATGAATATGTCAAATAAGTGTGTGAATGAAACATTAGGAAAGTAATGCTTATTAAATTATTATTATATTATTAATACAATTCTATTTTTGGAAAAAAAAAAATTGTTTGTGAACCGAAACCTTTATTCATAGATTTTGCGTAACCGATAACCGAAAACCTAAATGCGAACATAACCGAAACCGTAACTGAAACCGATAATTCGTTTCGGTTTTAATCCCTGAAATTTACAAATGTTTTTTTTTTGTTCGTAATGTTGATTTCAAAACTTGTAAAATAGTTCCTTGAAGGAATCTTCAGGGTGGTGGTCTTACCGCCAGAATGATCGAGCGTGCTGTAGTTGTCCTCATCATTGGAGTCATGTTGACTGCCACTGTTGCTGTGGCAACTGTTGCTGTTGTTGTTGCTGCTGTTGTTGCGCAATTGTTGTGTGGCCATAATTGATGAGAAATCATTGGGTTGAAAGATGACATCTGGCAATGGATCTGATGAGGACAGTATTGTTGTCGGTGGCAGCATCGAGTTGTTGTTGCCACCACCCGGTGTTGCTGCTGATGCGACTGTTGTTGTTGCTGCTGCTGGTGTTGTCGTTGTTGCGCTGCCATTGCTGGTGGATGATGAGGATGAGCACATGGTCAAATCGATGGCATATGCTGCTGCTGCTGCTGCTGCCACTTGTCCATATGTTATGCGGTTGTTGATATTGTCGCTATTGTTGTTTGCCTCCACAAATTGTGCTGCTCCTCTGCTTGCCGCCTTGCTTAAACGCTTGCGTGTTGCTTTTGCTGGTGTTGCCACTGTTGTTGTTGTTGCTGGTGTTGTCGCATTGCCACGTCGTGTGGCACGTCGCGGCGTTGCCAGCGCACCGGACAAACGCTGCTCTGTCGCGTCCTCGGAGGCGCGTTGTTGGTTCTCCATCTCCGTTGTCGCTGTGCCATCAGCTTGCATCAGCAACTCCGACTCCGCACTCACCATATCAATGGCCAAACGCTTGCGCAGCAATTGTACACGCCGTGATTTAACAGCGCTGTCGGCTGGGCTATCAAAAGGTGTTGTTGCTACCGATGATAACAAATCTTGAGCGGTTAATTTCGCTGCATCATTTGCATTTCTTTTCGGACGTCCACGTCGTTTGCCCGTCGTTGTTGTTGTTGCTGCTGATGTTGCTGTTGCCGCTGTTGTTGCTCCTGGTGTGGGTGTTGTTGTTGCTGCTGCTCCTGGTGATTTTGTTGCTGCTGCTGCTGCTGTTGTTACTGCTGTTGCTGCTGCTGCTGCCACTTGTTGTTCATACAGCTTTTCATAAACCAGCCGCATCTCCATCTCCATTAATACATTGCCATTGCTCAGTCCATGTTGGGACTCCTCCAAATCCGTGTTGAGTATGCGCTCGTGTTTCTGTTTGCGACTTCGATGCGGCGTTGTTGCTGTTGTTGCTTGCGTTGTTGTGTCTGCAGTAGCTTCAGCTGCAACTGTTGCTGCCGTGTCGTTGCTGCAATTGTGCGTCTGCTGATCGTTCTCATTGTTGTCCAGGCGCCGCTGTTTACTGGGCGGCAGCTATAAGATAAAAAAAAAGCAATTATTAGCATTGTTTTCAACACTCTGTACCGGTTTATAACGTGGTTCAACTGAATAACTTGGCAAGTAATGCAACTAGAAAGCGCAGATTTTGTATGCAAAAAGCTGTTGAGGTATATAAATATTTAACTGAATAAGAACCAGTTTATACGAAGTTGTCAACAGTGGTTCACAAAGTGGTTCAGATGAAAAGCTTGGCAAGTAATGCAACTAGAAAGCGCAGATTTTGTATGCACAAAGCTGTTGAGGTATATAAATATTTAGTTGAATAAGAACCAGTTTAAACCAAGTTGTCAACAGTGGTTCACAAAGTGGTTCAGCTGAATAACTCAACAAGTAATAAAGTAAGAAAGCTTAAATTTTGTGTACAGATAACAAAAAATACTTTAAATAAATTTCTAAATTTAAGTCAGAGCTTGGTTACATTGATTTTAACTTGAACTGGTTCAAAATGCGGTACAACGCCATAACATGAAAAGTATCATAGATATGATAATGCAATACAAAATGTAGTCTAAAAATTGGTTGTTGCATGCAGTTTCGGCGGTAAAAGTGGGAGACAACGCAGAGAAACAGCATTGAAAGTGGTTCAGCGTCAATTTGAATTGTGATCAAGAGAAATTCTCATTAAAAGTGTTTCATTAGTTGAAAAAGTATTTAGGGATTTCATACTTACACCACTGGGAGATTCTGCATTTGGATCTTGCTGCTGCTGATGTTGTTGTTGTTGTGGTTGTTGATGCTGCTGCTGTTGTCGTTTTAAATGATTCTCACTGTTGTTGTTGAGCTGCAACTGTTGCTGATTGTCTGGCTTGTGGTTTAGATTCTGATTAAGATTCATATGATTAACAAGTCGATGATGATTCAGATGATGATTGCTGAGCGTTGGCATCGCCGATTGCAGCGGCGATAGCAGATGTTGCAACAATGGTGGTGGCGTCTCCGATTCATAGGCACTTTGCATATAGGGCGTCAATTGTGGACTTCCCTCGGGCGTGTCCAGAATCTCAATGGAATCAATAATAGCAGGCTGTGTAGCGGCAACTGTTTCTGCTGCTGCTGCTGCGACAGTTGCTGTTGTTGTTGCTGCGGCTGTTGTTGCTGCGGCTGTTGTTGCTGCTGCTGTTGTTGTTGTTGCTTCTTTGGCAGCACCATTGGCCATTAGACGTTCCGTTAATTGCGGATATTTGGCAGCTGAATTGTTGCCACTAAAACTTTTTGGTGGCGCCGTCAGTTGACTAAGCAATATATTGCTGTTGGCCGAGTTGCAATTGCTGCTGGCTGTTGCTGTTGTTGTTTGCATTTGCATTCGCAGACATTCTAGCAATAGATTTTGTGATTGCGCTGGTGACAAGCTGCGATTGCTGACACTTGTTGTTGTTGTCGCTGCCGCTGCTGCTGCAAGATCTGTTGCTGTTGTTGCTTCTGCTGCTGCTGTTGTCGTTGCATAGTTGTTGTTGTTGACAACATGCGCTGGCGATGAACCCGGTGAAGGTGACGATGTTAAATCCACCATATCTACAATATTATGTTGTTGTTGCTGCTGCTGTTGTGTTGCTGTCGGAATGCCATTGCTGCTGACTGCTGTTGTCGCTGCTGCTGCTGGTAAATTGTGAAATATTTTTGGATCATGCTCCTTGGACAATGCATCATCAATATCCATGTCGTCCGAATTACGTCGCAACTCATCGTTCTCCTCAGCAATTGTTGCCGTTGTGCTGGCGTCGGCAAAGCCACAAAACTCCTGTTGACTATTGTTGCTGCCGCTGTTGCTGTTGTTGCTGCTGCTGTTGCTTTCACCGCCATTTGTCAAGGTCAGTTTGGAGGTCAACACCTTCTCTTCAAGCACTGCACGCACTTTATGCTTTGGCGAGCATAGATTTTTAATCGTCAGCTTGAGCAACGGTTGCTGTTGCTGTTGTTGCTCATTGCAATTGCTCGTTTTAATCGTTAATTTGGGCACCAATTGCTGCTGTTGCTGCTGCGATTGTTCGTTGTTGCAATTACTAGTTTTGATAGTCAATTTGGGCACCAATTGTTGCTGCTGTTGCTGCTGCTGCTGCAATTGTTGTTGCTGTTCTTCTTCTAGCTCTATGGATTTTGTTTTGATGGTCAATTTGGGTATACATTGTGCATTTGTAGCATCGTGTGTCATGATAACCGTGTGTTGTTGTTGTTGTTGCGGCAGCTGCATATGTTGTTGTTGTTGTGATTGTTGCTTTGGTATCGGTTGTTGTTGCTGCTGCTGCTGCTGTTGTTCGCTGCTTATGCAACTGCTGCCGGCGTGCGTTGTTTTGATCATCAGCTTGGGCACTGTTAATTGCTCTGATCCCGAGCCCGAAACCGAACCCGAACCCGAAACCGATCCCGACGAGGATGAAGCTGATGAACTGGAAGCCGATGCTGGTGATAAACTGCAACTCATCAATTGTGTCTCACTGCCATTTCCCTCCATTTTCGTTGTTGTTTTAATAGTCAATTTGGGCAGTGCGGCAACTGTTGCTGTTGCAATGCCCGTGGCAACGGTTGACGTCTTGAGAGGATTAAGTGTGTTGTCGTTGCCCGTCGTGTCGGGCATTTTAATAATCAACTTGGGCACCACACTGCTCACACGTTCCTCATTCGATCTTATTGTCAGTTTGGGCACAATATGCGGCAATTGTTGCTGTTGTTGCTGTTGTTGTTGCTCCTCATCAGCACAGGAGGAATTTGAGCATGACGAGGATGCATCCGAATTGCAATTCGAAGAGGAGGCCGTTGCTGTGGTTGTTGTTGCATCTTGTGGCTTTATGGGTCGTATTGTTATTTTGGGCACCTGCGTTGTTGTTGTTGTTTCTGCTGTTGCTGCTGCTGCTGTTGTTGCTGCTGCTGCTGGCAATTGAATGCGCAATGGTTCCACACGCCGTTCATCATTAATGGAAAGTGATAGAGATTCGCTTGTGCTGCTGCTGTGATGATGATGATGATTGTTGCCATGCTTGGACAATTTTAATATGATTTTATGACCAGCGGCAACTGTTGCTGCTGCTGCTGATTCGCCGCCGCCGCCGCCGCTGCTGCTGCTGTTACTGCTGTTGTTCTCCTCGCCATTTATATCCAAGGCCGTGGCGGCCATTGCTGTTGCTGTGCTTGTTGTTGCTGCTGTTGCTGCTGTTGTTGTTGCAGTGTTGCTGTTGCTCCTGCTGCTGCTACTGCTGCTGCTGTTGTTGCTAGTTGGCAGCTGCGCATCGTCGCGCAGTCGTTGCTGCGGCGGCGATGCTGTGGTGCTCGTTATTTGACCCAGCAACTGTTGATAATGTAGCTGGTGATGCTGCTGCTGTTGTTGCGTTGCTGCTGATGCTGCTGTTGTCGACACATTCAATTGATGTTGCTGCTGTTGTTGTTCCTGTTGTTGTTGCTGCTGCTGCTGTTGTCGCTGTGCCGGCGACGATGTTGAGCTCACTTCTTGTTGCTCCTCTTCTTCGTGTTGCTGTTGTTGTTGTTGTCTGCAACCTGTTATTGTTGCTGCCGTCGTCGTTGTTGTTGTTGTCGTTATGACTGCCTTGCAATTGGAAGCAATGCTGAAATTTGAATTACAATTTGAATGTGGACTGACGTTGGCGCTGCTGCAACTGTTGCTGCTGTTTGTGGAGCAACTATTGCTGGAGCTATTAGAGCAATGTGTTGCTGTTGCTGCTGCTGCTGCTGCCAGGCTAACTGAAGACGATGTTGCTGCTACCTGTACCTGTACCTGAACCTGTTGCTGGCGTAAATCATTCATTGCTTTTGTCCTTTATCCACACCAAACGCAATTGCACAATTGCTGCTTGTTGTTACCTGCAATCAAAGAAAAGAAACCACATTTTATTAGTATTATTTGCAATTTATCTACATCTACAATGTTCATATATCAAATTCCTTTTCAGAAAATATATATTTAGTAAGATCGCCAGTCAGAGCAGAGTCTTAAAATTCTCTGAACAATTAATTTATATTTTTTTGTTTGCAAATCATAGAATAAAGTTTTAATTTTCGATTTTATGCTATTTTGTTTATATTTTTTTTATGTATTTTATTTATCATCTAATTGATGAACAAAAAATTATTAAAGGTAATTGATTTCATTTTAATTTCAAATTATTATTAATTTAAATAAATAATTAATTGCCAAATAAGGTTCTATGAACAAAAAGTTTCAAGAAATAACTCATCAAAATAATATTCCTCATAACTACAAGCCCTGATAAACTTATTTAAGATTTTTCGGCATTTTAAATCGATATATCAATTTCTCCGTTGCATCGAATAAACACAACTTAACTGAGATAAATAGTGGAATTGGGTAAATCAGCGGAGGGCACGAAATCTGAATTCGGGAGCACAACAATAACAACTACAATAACATCAACAAAAAAAAGTTGAGAGCAGTCGCTGCTCCCGGAGCTACTGCGTGCCCACCGCTTGTCTAAATTCTATGGTCATCATAAGATCAAAATATATTATTTCATTCATTTAAATTGAAAGCCTTAAGCAATTTTATGTTATGTTTTGCGAAGAAAAAGGTAAAACTAGTTATAGAAAACCCAAACAAATATATAATTATTATATTCATTGATATATCATTCTTGTATTTCATGAACTATCATAACTATCATCGTTTAAACGTCATAAACGTAAAGGAAACTCATTTCAAGCAAGCATCTATCCCTTTGTCAAGTGAAATCCACATAATTGACGTGATAGAATAATACATTTTCTTTTTATATAGATAAATTTTGGATATTGTATTATGTTCAGTATTGTATGTAACAGAAGAAAACAAAAAATCACCATAAAAAAATACATATAGAAAGAAGAGGGAAAGTAATGCTATTGTTGTCGCTAATTGCGCCACTGTGGCAACCAGTGAAGGATCAATTATGCCTGATCCGTGCACTGGCGACCGGCGGACGCATCCCGGGCACAAATCTAGTCCTGATGCCAGCAGTTGAAGGAAAGCCACGTTTCGGGGTCATGGAGCACTTCATGATGGCCCTGGCCGGAGGTTGGCTTCTCTTTCGTGTCATTTTCTGTAAGTTGGCCGATGAGGATAAACAGACCAAAGCACAAAGCAAAACGGAAACGGTAACAGCTGATGAGGAGAGCAAAGACCGAAACTTAATGATGCAGAAGAAGAAAGAGCACAAGACTGAAGATGAGGAGAAGGTATGTGTCAAATGTTTTGAAAATATAAATATCGAAAACATAATAATAATATACGTATAATATCGATAATTCACCTCCACTTTAAATTATTTATGTTTCCACTGGTTTTTACAATTCTTTGTTTTACGAAATTTGTGACAAATGTAAACACAATGGTTAAAAATAACACATGATACCGATAAAAAAGATAATATCACTCAAAAATATACTATCGCAAAAACTATCGAAATATAAGTATTTTTTTAACATCTCTAGGGAGAGGTGGAGCTTTATTATTTTGAGGGACAACAACGTTGTGCACATGAACCGTTACTTAAGTTTACGCGCCAACAGTTGGAAATATTGCTGCGTCTAGAATCCAACGGAGACGATGATGACGATTCAGAGTATATGGATGATATTACGGATGAAGACTATAGCAATGAATATCTCTCAACATCGGCACAGCAAGATGACGAAGAGAAATTCGACAGCAAAGGATGAAGACATTGATCTCAAGGAATAAGAAGAAACCTATTTGTATGCATACATATGTGCATGTGTGTGTGTGTGTTTGCATGTGTATGAAGATCTGTTGGATCAGATGGAACAAAAACAACAATGTATAAGATGCCAAGAGGAGAACGAACTCTCATTACACGCTCACTAATACACCAGAGCAAACAAAAAAAAAACACACACAGACACATACTTACAGACTTGCAGCACAGAAAGAAAAATGAGAAGAAAAAGAAAACAAACACAAACAAACAAAACGTAGCGAAACATCAAAATTTCCAGTGTTTGTAAATTGTTTTAATACTGACTATGTTCTTTTTATTATAAAAGTGAGTTTGATTAGGCATAAATTCAATTAAATCGCAATACACATAATCGAATGCTATCTTTTTCTCTCGCGCTCTTCTTTGCACTCTTTGGAGAGTGCACCGTTAGTTTGCTATTGGATGTGAGAGCAGAGACTCATAAAATACAACAACTAAAAGCAACTCATACACACAGGCAAAGATATGTTTATTAATGCTTGCATGCAATGCATGCTAATTAACTATACATATGTATGTTTGTTTGTATGTTATCGTGTGAAAGCAGCAGCGACAAGAGTTTGCTGCCTGCCTGTCTCTGTATTGTTTTGTTTTTGTTTCCTATTGCATTCGACTATGGCAAACGCAATACGAATAATAGTAACTGTAACTAAAGCTTAAAAGCTTACAAACACAAGCACGCACATTCAAATCGCCGGCACTCGCCACTTTTGCACAAAAGAAATCAATTGACTGTTTATTGTTTGTTGTCAATTAAAAATATGTATATAATATAATATTCACAGATTGCACATACTAGAAATTGATATGGATAGCGGGCGTATTTATATCTAAATTAGATAATTCAAATAAATTCTAAGCTTATTCGACAAAATTATGGGCAATACGAATTGCCGCGTAAACAGTAAGCGCACCACCAAGATGCTGCTGTGTGTGTGTGTGTGTGTGACAGGGGGAAGCCTGCAAAAGCAAAAACAATAGCAACAGTAACAATAACCACAACAACAACGTTGTTAATAATACGCTGCGTAAGCGTGGAAACATGCGCGGCACACAGCTGTCTGACGGCAGCAGCAGCAGAAATTGAGAAAACCGCGCCACATTCGTACGCACAGCTACAACAACAATAAGAGCGACAGAGGCAGCGACTGCGTTATGGTGTGCATATGTGTTGGCAACACTGCTAAATTCACCATGGGCCCGAGCTTGAATTTCACCACGGCAGACACACACACAGAGACGAGCACAAAACGCGCTCGCACATACACACACCAATACCAGCATAAAAGGCAATCGCCCGTGCCGCTGCATGGAGAAAAATACATACATATGTACTACTTTATGCACAAACGTACATACAAATGCACACATACACATATGCATTGTATATGCATTTGCATTGGCGACCCCCGCGCAACAACAAAATTACACAGCGACTGCTGTGGTAACAACAAATGCATGCCTATGCTAATGCAAAAAGAAAACCAAAGAAGAGCAGAAAAAAAAGATATAGAAGCAGCGAGTAAGAAAGACAGAAAAAAGAAAACAACAGAAAAACGATAATACACAGCAAAAGACGCCGAAAACTAAGCCAGCAACAACAGCAGGCTGGCAGGCAGGCCTGGCCAGGCAATAAACTCACCATGCGGCAAAACGTCAGACAAAAGAAGATGGAGTAGAAGTTGAGCGCCTTCTCTTTGCATGCAATTCGCGTGTATAATGGTGTGCGCGTGTCTTTGTCGGTGTGTTAAGACATGAAACATGTTTTGTTTTTATTTGCACACTTTGTAAACATTTCGTTGCACATTTTCGATATTATTTATTTAATATACAACAGAAAAAAACATTGTCGTACACATTGAGTGAGACTGTAGTAGTCGGTACAAATTACCCGTACTTGTACTCGTCTCGCACACACGCACGCACACACAAACATGCACACTCACTACACACACATAACATACATTTACAGACACAAGCGTAGCGCTCGGTTGTCCCACTTTCCGTGTATTGGTTTCTCGTACACTTTTCCACGCACTTTTTAACGATTGAAGCAGCAGCAGACGACGACGCATATATTTGTTATAAAAAAATATCGGTAATTGTTAACTATTTAACTGTCCGATTAACATACGCAAACTAATTCGGCGCGCACCTATCATTTTACCAATTCATTATTAAATGTATGCTCTGCTCGCTGTCTGACAGTGTTTTTTCTTTTTCGCTTGGAATATAACACTACCGTACGAGTAGAGTTTGTCGTTTCGTTTGGTAGCTACTTCTCGCTCGCTCGCTTTGCTTTTGCCTAAGGACGTTGCCAGACGGTAAGAAAAAAATCATGTGGCAGCCTTGGCTAAGCTTCGTCACGACAAAACGAAAATGCAGGGATGCTCTTATCATATCGATACATCGATATACAGAACAGCACTCCGTTAGCGTTAATCGATGTAATGGAAACATCCTGTAATCGTTAATCGATGTAATCGCCATTTGCAATTTGCGCGCTAAATTTGAAATGAAATTTTAAAAAATCAATTAAAAATTAGATAAAAACAATTTCAAAATAACAACAAAATTCAAAATTTTTAAAATTAATTAAGTTTAATCTAAAATTAGTTTGGTGCAGTTCACTCTTCGCGTGGCGAGGTTAGTAAAAAATCCAAAAAATAGAAAATTGTAAATTCGAGAAAATTCCATCCAAAATTCTGGTAAAATTTTCAAAATTCTAGCTTTAAAATTGAAAAAGTTAATTTTCAGTCGCGAAAAAAGAACGCTCAGTTTTGAAAGGGCGAGAGGCTGCCACCTTTTTTTTGCAGTCTAAGCCAGGGCTGCCACCTTCTTTAAGTCAGGGCTGCCATATTCATGAAAACGAGAATTAATTAAATTACAAAAAACCATTTGATGTACATAAAAAAGGATTTAGAATATATTAGAATAAATTTATTTGCATGCCTAAAATACAGTTTGGAATAAGAATTGAAAATAAAATTTTTTTAATGATTTTAAATAAAAAGCTAAATTTTATTATTTTCTCACAAAATTGTTTATATACTATATATCAGAAAGTAAGAATTAAAAAGAGATTCTTATAAAAATGTAAATTAAAATCCCATTTCCAGACTATACCTAAGATTATTTCATTCATCGCAATCCTTATTAACCCGTCTGATTTTTTTTAAAAACTCCACTCCTGTTTTGTGGAGAGTCACCTTGTTAATAATTACACCGTGCTGCAACTCTAGCGCACAAACTAGGGATGGAATGGCCATGACAGAAGCTTCTTAAATTCACATCGGCTGGCAGCACTGTCAAACGCAAAAGTTGCACAAAGCTATAACTGCACAATATACATACATACAGAAGCAGCAGAGAAGTGCAGCAGTAAAGACATAGAAGAGAAAATAACGGTGTTGGTGCTGCTGCCCCAGCAGTGGGTGTATTCCATATCCACCATCCACCTCCGCATTTGGGATACCAAATTTGCAAATTGTGCAAATATCAATTTACCAATATATCAAGTGCAAGTGCAAACAAGAACAAGAACAATCATGTCGTCGTCAACAACTACAACATCAACAACAAACTGTGGTCTTGGCAAACAGCAGCGCCGTCGTTTGGCCGCCTTTGATTTTGATCACACAATTGTGTCGCAAAATACGGACACTGTGGTGCGGGACATGCTGCCCAATGAGCTGGTGCAATCGAGTGCATTGAACGAGCTGATGGAGAACGATTGCTGGACGGAATATATGGCGGAGGTGTTTCGTTTGTTGCATGCGCAACAAGTACCCGAGTCGCGTATACGCGACACAATTCGTTGCATTCCCGAGGTGCCCGGATTTGTGCGCCTCATCAAGCATCTGCACAAGAAGCTGCAATTCGATTTGATCATCATCAGTGACTCGAATAGCATTTTTATTGAGGAATGGCTGCGTGCCCACAATTTGTCCGATTGCTTCAATGCCATCTTTACCAATCCCGCTGAATTTGATAATAACGGTCAGCTGTTGGTCCGTCCGCATCATCAGCAAACGGATTGTAAGCTGAGCGCCAGTAATTTATGCAAGGGACGTGTCCTTGAGCATTTTGTTATTGAACAGGATTTACGTTTCAATATCCGTTATGATCACGTCTTCTATGTCGGCGATGGCAACAATGACATATGCCCCGTTTTGCGTCAGCGTGCCTGTGACTTTGCCTGTGCACGCCAAGGATTTGCCATGGAGAAGCATTTGATTAAGAATCGCAATAAGTTAAAGTTGCGTGCCAATCTAATTATTTGGCGTAGCGGTTTCGAGCTATTGGATCAAATGTGCTCCTTGCCACAACTGCAAGGACCTCCCATTGCTGCTGCGCCACAGGACGCGCAATCCGTGTCCGTGTCCTTGAATGTGGATGTGGATGCGGAAGCCAATTGCAAGGCTGAAATGGCCAGACGGGCATCGGCAATTGCCGCTCCCGTCGCTCGTCAGCAGTAAACTGTAATTGTAATTGTCCTAAAAATCAATATTTTTAAAATACACATCTGTACAGAACTGTAAATGATTGCAATCAAACTTTGATGGATCTGCAATCAAATCAAAGCAAATGATTGACATTTTTTGATTGCAATCATATGATTTTAATACAAACATTTCCAATCACAAATGTCACATTTTTAAAAGATTTAAATCTGCAATTAGTTTCAAGCAAATGATTGAAGCCATTTTGATGGCAATCATAGGAGCATTATGAAAAATGTTCTATTAAAAATGTTACATTTATTAGGATTGAATACATTTTTATTTTTATTTATTTTTGCAATAAATTTAAAGCAAATGATTGAAATTTTTTGATTGCAATCATATGATTTTTATACAAACATTTCCAATCACAAATGTCACATTTTTAATACGATTAAACAGATTTCAATCTGCAATTAGTTTCAAGCAAATGATTGAAGCCATTTTGATGGCAATCATAGAAGTTTTATGAAAAATGTTCTATTAAAAATGTTACATTTATTAGGATTGAATACATTTTTATTTTTATTTATTTTTGCAATAAATTTAAAGCAAATGATTGAAATTTTTTTGATTGCAATCATATGATTTTTATACAAACATTTTCAATCACAAATGTCACATTTTTAATACGATTAAACAGATTTCAATCTGCAATTAGTTTAAAGCAAATGATTGAAATCATTTTGATGGCAATCATAGGAGCATTATGAAAAATGTTCTATTAAAAATGTTACATTTATCAATTTACATTAAATCAATTTTTTTTGTTTTTTTGCAATAAATTTAAAGCAAATGATTGAAATTATTTTTATTGCAAAAATCAGTACCATTATTAAAATGATTGCAATTTTTTGCAGTACTGCTACACATAAAATTATATACACTCAATTATACATAGTATGTATATAGTATGTAAAAAAAAAAAACAAAACAAAAATCATGTTGTCTCTCTCACACTGTTGTCCATGGAAAAAATTTGAGAGCGTTAATAATTATAATAATAATGATTGAAATTATGACAAAACTTTGATGTGATCAATGTTTATATTCAATTATATATACCTAACAATTCTCAATGTATGAATGTATATAAACATATTTATGCACAAACACAGAACAACATACACACGACTATATAATATTATAA
Source organism: Drosophila recens (assembly GCA_037043495.1). Lineage (NCBI taxonomy): Eukaryota > Metazoa > Arthropoda > Insecta > Diptera > Drosophilidae > Drosophila > Drosophila recens. The sequence goes on along the minus strand of JBAMBJ010001194.1, from coordinate 67,054 downwards.
TATATTATGTAAAGAAATACAATATATATTTGAATGGATCGGTGTTAATATATATTTTGTGCTCGCAGCTGTTGCTAAGTAGATCTTTATTAAATGTGTATTTGTAATGTTGTAATTAATATTATATTGTTTGTATGTATATACATGTATTATCTGTCCATAATAAATGTATTTAAACGTTGCAATTGAAAAAGCCAAAAGAAAAACAATGAATTTTCATGGTATGGGCAAGGCAAAAGTGCTTAATTTGACAAGTAATCATTAAAAGTTTAATAAACAGCACAATATAAATAGACGTCTGGCAGACAATTCTAACTAAACGGCAAATTTCACTAAGATGTGTTAATAAACAAAAGAGTTATAGTACAAACAATTACTTTTTAAATAGTGCGCAGCAGGCAAAATTGACCCTAGCGCCATCTATGGTTCATTCGTGTGGGTGAATGCAATTTCAGGTAAATATGCCCCGATTAGAGATGGCAAAAAAAATTTATTAATCGATTATTGAATCATATGATTAATTTAAGCTACGCGAATATTAATTGCAATTAATCGACGAAAAATAAAAATAATCGATTATTCAAATGATTAATTTTTGTTATAGTTTTTTCAAATATTGTGTAATGCAATGCCATTGTATAGCAAAAAAAAATTAAGAAAAAAATATAAATACAGTGGCTCGCAGCATAAAGTATGCAGGTCAAATGTTGACATTTAAGGCTTATTTGAGCCGTTATCGTTAACATATTTTCATCAATGGAAAAGTAATTTAAATTCCGTTTGAATGACACAAAAATTATCTTTTTCAACTTTTTTCCTCGATTTTTCACAAAAAATATTTTGATGCAGAAAATTTTGTTAAACAATTCTAAGAGTGACTGCAAAAAAAAATTTTCAAATATATTTTTGCTATTATTTTTTTGGAATAAAATCTCCATGTGTGTTTCCCTGAAAAAATTTTGGCAACGACGCGATTATTTGATCGAATAATCGATTAGTGTTTCAATTAATCGCAACATATTTTACGATACAATTAAATCGCCAATGGAAGCAAAATAATTGATTATTGTGTATCATATGAATAATCGCGCCATCCCTAGCCCCGATTCAATTTTCTTTTAATTTTTATCAATGAATGAAAATCATAGGAAAAAAATCACAAATATTTAAAAATACAATATCGTATTTTTCATTTTTACAAAAAACTAAAAAATAAAAATTGAATGCAATAAAACAAAAATAATTTAATCATAAAAAATAACACAAAATAATTTGATTACAAAATTAACATAAATTAATTTAAATAATTTAATTTAAGAATAATTTAACTATTTTTTCACATGTTTAAGTTTCGAAGTTTTTTCGGCTCAAATTTTAATTAAAATGGAAAATGGTACATTTTGTAAACTGCACATTTTCAGCAATATTTATAAGGGAAATTTGGGGCGTTGCGGAATATAAACAATTTGTAAAGTTTTTTAAATTTGACATTAGGCTTTATTTTAATCAGTTAATAATATATTATATATTTTAGTTAGGAGTAATTAAACAATTACCTTAGACTAAATACCTTAAAGACTTTTTGCAAATGTCGTGTAGAAAGCGCAACAGTATATTTTTTTTTTTGGTTTTTTGTTAGTATTTTTTTTTGTTGATTTTGTTGTGGGCTAGTGACATAATGAGAAGCTCCATTTTCACGCTGCATTTGCATTCGAATTAACAAAGTTCCTAGAACCTAAGATCATAATAACTGCTGGCGTTGATAAATTGGGAAATTTCTTGATGACAACGCTCAGCTGATAACTAAACAAATCTTAATCTCTATATTTTAGAGTGTGGGGCAGTAGAAAAAGGATGATGTTTTTTGTTCCTTTGTTGTTTTTGCTTTTTTTTTCGAGTTTTTTTTTTTTTTTTGGTTGTACGTCTAGGAGCCCAATGGGGACATACCAATCTGGCGGGGATCAGCGCCTGGTTGTTGGATGGCACCCAATTCTAAATTTTTAATAAGCATTTGTAGCCATTGCTTTGTGGATTTGTCATCTTGCAGGCACTGTGTGAATGTGCTATCACGCAATTGATCTGGCAGGCACTGTCCGAGTGCTTTGCGTGCACTGTAACACACACACACACCCACACACATAATATAGAAAGGAAGAGAACATATGTTAAAGAAACAAGAGAAGGAGCAAGAGCGAGAGAGACTGACCGTGTATTGTCGGAGAGGCGCAGATAACAGCGTACCACATGTTTCAAAAGGCGTGCACAGGGATCCTTTGCCAGTTGTATAACCATTTTGCCCTGGACAAAACAAAGAGAGAGGGAGAGAGAAAGAATAAGAGATGAGAGTGAGCTTTGAAAAGATTATTGATGAAGCCAAGGTTGCCACATTTTCGATGGATCACACTTTTACAAAATGGTACTTTTTTCCATATGCCTTATTTTGAGCTGTAAAATGTGTGTAACTATACATCTTTCTCTATTTCTCTTTCTGTAATAAAAAATAAAATAAATTACCCGAGTTGAAACGAAGATGTCACCTTATAATTATTTGACTATGATCATGAACAGTACGAAAGCAAACAATGAATAACTTTGAGGTACCTCGATAAATTCACCTTGCCGCGATACATCAAACCAAGGTGAATTTACTAAGTAGGTGACGTTGTCACCACAGCTGCTCTCTTTCGAGGTTACTAACATTTGACAGTATGCCTGCAAACGCTTGTCTCTCTGTGAGCGGAGAGAGGTGAAAAAATGATTGTAACCTCAGCACATCGGACGACGTCACCTTATTAGTAAATACACCTTGCATCAAACTACGTGACCTTGCAGCTATTACACCACGGCTTGACTTACCAGTGTAATGGCAACATGGGAGAACCGCTCATAGGTTTGACAAATGTATGACAAACCCGACTCGTCCAGCAATATCTTTTGTATGATAAAGGTGGCAACCGTTTTGCTCAATTCCGATCCGCTGTCCATAATGGTGAGGCAGAGTGGCACAATTTCCGTGGTTAGCAAAAATGTAATAACTTCCTGTTCATCGGTTTTGACCAAAGCACCAATAACACCCAAACTGGTCAGGCGTAGATATTCAAATGGTCGAGTCTTTGATATGGTTGATAGAAATGGATACAAATAGAGTGGTATCTGGGCCTGCAGGAAGGCGGTGCGTGTCTCTGGATGCGAGGCGACGCACTGCAGCAGCGCCAATGCGTTGCAAACGCGATTCGATTGATGGGCCGTCAAGGTGGGCGGCATTATCGATGGATATATGTTGACAATCTCCTGTAGCAAGGCACATGCTGTACCAAAGCTGTTCCACAGCATTGGTGCCAAGTCCGTTTCACGTTTCTTGCTAAGCTCCAGCAACGCTGTCTCCCGTGTATCCGGATGGGCGAGCTCATTTATCCATTGATAGACCTAAAAAAACAAAAACAAAATTACAAATACATACATATCACACATATACACACACAATAATAAAGCTTACCTTCTCCTGCTCGCTCGGTTGTTGTTGTTGTTGGGGATTCATGCAGGGACTTGGCTGTGCACTCATCGTTACTTGCCTGTAAACACAACAACAACAACAACAACAACAATGGAAAGTTCAAAGCTTTGTCAAAGTACCGTAAAAAGTTATCCGCCCACTATTGACTTGCGAGAACTTTTTTGAGCGCGCAGCAAATGCAACAAATATCCATATACAACTTACGCCTGCGCAACGTGTACAAAAATGCCTTACAATTATCCAAATTTTTTTTTGTATATATATATATTTTTACTGGAGCGTTAAACGGCAAAATATTGGAAAAAAATTAGACAAGCAAAATGCCGAACGAAAAATAAGATGTCGGCTTTAGCTGTGGCATCAGCTGATTAGGGTTGTCAATACTATACCGATATATATTTAAATATATCGATAAGCATTTATTTTTTGAATCAATTTTGCGAGCGATATTTAATCTGTCGATAATTTCAATGCCAGTGGCTTTGTGCGATGTCTTTTACCTTTGCCGCCACTTTTTAATTCTCGATAAATCAAAATGCAAACTTTACAATAAAATGGTAAGAACCAGTGAAAATTCGACTAATTTAAAGTCGCAGCCTGATTTTAATTAAACTAGTAATTTAGTAAAAAAATTAATTTTGACATACCGATATATTATCGATATGGATAAGATTGACACTAACAACTCCAGTCTGGTAGCACAGTGCTCAGTGCAACCCTGCTTTTGACAATTTGACGTGGACAGTTGTCAAAACAAATTCGTGTCGTAGCAGAGTACGCGATTTACACGAACAGTTCATTCGTGTGGAAATTTTCAAAGTAAGCGGAGGTGCGTGTGATTAATTTATTTTTAAGTTTATCAAATGTTTAGTTAATTTGCCTAAACTTAAATACCTATTGTAATTAATGCAATGTGTGAGCTAAATTAAACATATAAATGCAATTGAAGGGTATATGCAATTTTCGCAGCTAGCGGTGCTGCAGCAACAGCAAGTGAAATGTGCTGCTTGCGTAGCAAACTATTAATTAATTAAAAGAAAAGTTGGCCAAAAATTGCAGAATAGTTATTAAATTTAGTTAAATACATATAGATACGTAAATATCAGTTTAAAGGCGGCTTAACTAATTTGTCAAAATTTCACCTGTGACGTCGACGTCGTTTCGATTTGCCACGTCGTCGGCGTCGTCGTTGACGGTGACGTTGCCGCTGTCGTCGGCGTCGTGCGTTGATTGTGATTGTGTGCAAGGTATATTTACTATAAGGTAACGTTGTCACCACAGCTGCTCTCTTTCGAGGTTACAAACATTTGACAGTATGCCTGCAAACGCTTGTCTCTCTGTGAGCGGAGAGAGGTGAAAAAATGATTGTAACCTCAGCACATCGGACGACGTCACCTTAATAGTAAATTCACCTTGATTGTGTGAAAGTGCTGTTAACCTACATATGTATATAACAGTATAACAGCTGAAAATGTAATGTTTATCTTTTGATTTGCAGCTTCAACTCAATCAATCAATCAATCGCCATGGACAAAGTTGTTAAATTCGCCGAGCCTGGACGCCTTTTTGCCAAGGACTCAATTCGTCTCGTCAAACGCTGCACGAAGCCCGATCGCAAGGAGTTCCAAAAGATTGCGATTGCCACGGCAATTGGTTTCTGCATCATGGGCTTCATTGGATTCTTCGTTAAGCTGATACACATTCCCATCAACAACATCATTGTGGGATCGTAAACCTACATATATAATAATGCTCACTGGAGACAGAGGCAGAGGCAGAGGCGCCGGAAATTGAGAGAACAATAATTAATAATCATCATCCTTTCTTATCTATAGAATATACAAATTCTTTTTGCTTTCGCGCCGAAAACATTAAATAGATTAATATACTAATCATTTTTTTTTGTATAGTTATTCTACCCCCTTCCCATTCACAATGGTACATTCAACGAATGTCACTTTTTTTGTAACAAAATTTTCATGTATGTGAAATGTATTGCAATAATGTTCAAAATTCCATTCACATAAACATGAACGTTAGTTAATAAGCGTCATAATTAAAAACATCCGAAAAGTTATTGAATGCATTTATTTTATTTAAATATATATATGTATGTATGTAAATGGGGCATATTTGTTAGTAGAAGGGTATGACGATTTTGGAATGTAGTTTGTTTAGCTGAATCAAACAAATTACCATATACACTATATTAAGGAAAGCGCATTGCAGTTCCTTTCAATTGCTTGTTTACTTTAATGTCAGTCAGGTTAGTTCGGATTTCCATATATATTCCATATCTTATTTTACTTATTGTTTATTGTTTGTCGCTTGCAAGAAAGAGTATTTCGTATTCGACTTAACATACTTGTGTCACTTGACAGCTGTCATTTGGTATTTTTTGTAAGTTTGTCAACATATATCGATAGCTATCGTGGTCATTCTTAGCGGTTTACTATATATTTATTTAAAAAAAAAATTATATAAATAGCTGCAACATAAATTAAAACTTGCCACTGTCAACTATTTATTATTATTTGGCGTTTGTTATTGTGTAGTTTAGTTGACTGTCGTGTTTGAATTTAGTGCCAAACTGCAAATTGGTATTTGGTATTTTTAGTTGGTTTGTTATCACATATCGATAGCTATCGTTATATTGCGTTGCCGTCTATCGGGCTCGTGACGTGGAACTGATTTGTATATTTTTGTTGAGTGAATTTTGTGGTCGTGTTTTGTTGCGCAAAGGATTTCTTAGTTATTTAGTGAATTAATAAAATGTTGGACTTTGTGGTCGTGTTCACAAAAGGCGGCGTTGTGCTTTGGAATTCAAATGAATCCGGCAAGAACTTTGCCTCGTTCATAAATAGCTTAATACGTGGCGTCATTTTGGAGGCAAGTGCGAAGCAACGACAACAACAACAACAAAATATCAATCAAAAAATGTTTATATTATGTTTATTTTGTAACAGGAGCGTAATACAGAGTCCAAGTACTTTGAGGAGGATCATCTGGCGGTGCAGTTTAAGCTGGACAATGAGCTCGATTTGGTTTATGCGGCCGTCTTCCAAAAGGTTATCAAACTCAATTATTTGGACAACTTCCTCGCCGAAATGCAATTGGCATTCAAAGAGAAATTCGGTGAGATTGCGGCCCAGGAGCGTCTGGGCATTGACTACGACTTCGAGCAGGAGTTCCGCAGCGTGCTCAGCGCCGCCGAGGAGGCGTCAGCCAAACAGGGCAAGGCCCCCAAAGCGATGCGTTCGTACAATGAATCGTTGAAATCGAAGAAAACAGTTGCCTCCATGATTGAGGATAAAAAATCATCATCATCATCCGCCGGCGGCTCGAATGAGAAGCGTGTGAATATTCAGGAAAGTCCGCCAGCATCGAAATCACAGCCATCATCGCCGCCACGCACCAACGATGATATTATCCAGGAGAATCGTCGCAAGCTGCGCGAGAAATTGACGCCCACAAAGAAGGCGATTGTGGAGACGGCGAAGCCGACGAGCAAGATTAGCGCCCAGCAGGAGAAGGAGAAGGCCGGCAAGAAGCCGCGCGTCTGGGATCTTGGTGGCAACTCCAAGGATGCTGTGCTCCTCGATCGCTCCAAGGATGCGCCCGAAGATGTTCAGGTGCCAAGCATCAACAATGATGTGAGTCCGAAATTGGTACCCTGTACCCTTGTACCCTGTCATGAGAACTGCAATAGGGTATACCAAGTTTGTCGAAAGAAGTACAGGGTACAGGGTGCGTAACAGGCAGAAGGAGGCGTGGTAGACCCCACAAAGTATATATATCCTGGATCAGCCGAGTCGATGTAACCATGTCCGTCTGTGTAAGCGCCTAGATCTCAGCGACTATAAGAGCTAGAGACTCCAAACTTTGTATGTAGGCTCGTCTATATTGTCAAAAATCATGTCTTAGTATGAACAACTTTTTTGTTGTTTGAGATGTATGAACCAAACTGACAAAATATGCATATGGGATGGTCTTATCTATCCTGACCAAATTTTGTTGAAATCGGATTACTATATCTAATAGCTGCCATAGGAACGATCAGTCAAAAATCAAGTCTTAGTATGGAAACGTTTTTGTTGTTTGAGATATATGAACCAAACTGACAAAATATGCATATCGGATGGTTCCATACATCTTGATAAAATTTGGTTGATATCGGATTACTATATCGTATAGCTGTCATAGGAACGATTGATCGAAAATATAGATTAAGTATGCAATTTTTTGTAAGTATCTCAACCGAACTCATTTATTGGGAATATTTTCAATGCCTTTTACATTTTTATCGAATTTGGTTGGAATTTGGAATTTGGTAGCCGACTGGAGCCCCATTGTTGGGCGAAAAGTACATTTAGCTCATAACTATATTAATATTTGTATTATTTTATTATTTTATTTTCCATTGTAAGTACGCGGTCTCCGACAGTCGAGTATACTGCACTGTAGCACAGTCCACTAGCTTTTAATAAGTACAGGGTCTCTCGCAGTCGGGCTCGCTCGACTGTACAGCTTTGTTTTGTACAAATTATGAATGTTTCAATGCTTTTTATTGTTGCAGTTGGTGGGCACGATGCAGGGCAACATCCCGGACTTGGATGAGGGTAGCGAATCCGATCGAGACACGGATGACAGCGATGACAGCGACGAGGATCAGCCCAGACAACAACAACAACAACAGCAACAACAACAACAAAAGAAACAACAAACATCACGGAGCAAGGCCAAAACTGGCGGTTTATTATCATATTTCAAGGGAATTGTGGGGGCCAAGACAATGTCACGCGAGGATCTGCAGCCGGCGCTGGAGAAGATGCGCGATCACTTGATATCGAAGAACGTGGCATCTGAAATAGCAGCGAAATTGTGCGATTCGGTGGCCACATCACTGGAGGGCAAGCAAATGGGCACATTTGACAGCATTGCCAGCCAGGTGAAGGAGGCGTTGACGCAATCGCTGGTGAGGATTCTGTCGCCCAAGCGACGCATTGACATCATACGCGATGCCTTGGAATCGAAGCGCAATGGCAAACCATACACGATCATCTTTTGCGGGGTCAATGGTGTCGGCAAATCGACAAATCTGGCCAAGATCTGTTTCTGGCTGATCGAGAACGATTTCAATGTCTTGATTGCCGCCTGTGATACGTTCCGTGCTGGTGCCGTGGAACAGCTGCGAACCCATACGCGACATCTCAATGCCTTGCATCCGGCGGCGAAGCACAATAATCGTCATATGGTGCAGCTGTATGAGAAGGGTTATGGCAAGGATGCGGCGGGCATTGCAATGGAAGCCATTAAGTTTGCCCACGACACAAAGGTGGACGTGGTGCTGGTGGACACCGCCGGACGGATGCAGGATAATGAGCCTTTAATGCGTTCCCTCTCCAAACTGATCAAGGTCAATAATCCCGATCTTGTGCTCTTTGTGGGCGAAGCTTTGGTTGGCAACGAAGCCGTCGATCAATTGGTGAAATTCAATCAATCCCTCGCCGATTACTCCTCAAATGAGAATCCCCATATTATCGATGGCATTGTCCTGACCAAATTCGATACCATCGATGATAAGGTTGGGGCTGCCATCTCCATGACCTATATCACCGGACAGCCCATAGTCTTTGTGGGCACTGGACAAACCTATGCGGACCTCAAAGCCATCAATGTGAATGCCGTCGTGAACTCGCTCATGAAGTGAGCAAATCACATTTCTTATAGCAAGGACAACATCGAAAACCACAACAACTGTCTTCTGTCGACAGTTTCGCCCCAATTTCCCCCCCTCGGAAACCATATTCTCGGACCCAAGGACTTAATTCTAAATGCTCTAAACTAGATTTTTCAATTCGATTTATTTTCTATAGATCATGCTTGGAAAGAAAATAAAATGCAATTTTTACACTTTGTTGTTGATCATATTATACATGCATGCTATCGTTTTATGGTGTATTTGACCTACAGTGGCTCACAGCTTATTTCAGCCAGCACAAAAAGCAAATTTAGTCAAAGGCTTCAATTACAATTAACTAAAATACAAACCTAATCAAAAGTATTTACAGAAAACTAAAGTTATATTAACTCATAATTTGAAAATATTAAAATTTACTTGAAAATTTTTGAGTTTTTGTAAAAATCAACTCTAAAAACTTTAAAATAAAATATTTTGATGCAAAAAGTTTCTTTAAACAGTTCTAATAGTGACTGCAAAAAGTAATTTTCAAAAATCTCTTCGCTATAATTTTTTGAATGTGATAATCTCAGAAAAATGTATGAAAAGAAGGAAAAAGTGGTTAAAAAAGTTATTTTTATCAATTTTAAATCATGTGGCAGTTATTTTAACAACGAATTCATTTGCTTTCATTGATATACATATGTGCTAAAATGAAAAAGTTGTTTTTTCCCACAGCAACTATACTTGAACGTCAATAGATTTCGATGAGTTTTACTCCGATTATATTGAAAATTGTGCAACTACGATTTTTTTAGTGTTATTTTCAAATATTTGCAAAACCTAGAAATTTTTCCATTTGCAAATTTAGTTAATACCCTATTCTTTCTGTGGCAGCTAAATGTTGTAGTCGACAGATTGTGTTGAAATTATGTGAGACATAATAAAACTAAAATTTGTACGAGTTGCATCGAGGTGTGTTCCATACAAAATATACAATTTTAACTTGTTTTTGTTGTCACTTTACAGTGGTCGTTGCCCCACTGTGCAAGTAAATAAAAGCTTAACTTATCATGGCAACGAACCAAAACTCTGTCAAAGTGATCCATACAAAAGCTTATCATGGACTCAAACCAAAGCAGAAAAGAGAGAGAGAGAGCGAGATACATGACCCAGCAAACATTTGGGCGACTCGTTCGCGACTCTTCTGCGACTCTCCTAAAAAGTGTCGCGGAAGTGGCTAAATTAATGTTATTGTAACATAATTATTCGCATCTGCTTAAATTCATGTAATCAAAGCTTGGCTTAAGAAATCAGACTTCATAAAAAAGAATTCTTTGGTTAATGCAGCATAAAATTAAGACAACTCTAACCAAGAGTTTCTTCCAAAAAGATAACAATTTAAAGAAAAATTGAATATAAAGGAATTTTATAAATATATTTTTAGAGATTAACCCCAGCAGACAAAAGATGATACGATTATAAAGGAGTTATATGTATTTTTCTTTGTTTACAAACGAGAAGAAAGCGATAGATAGCGTAGAATGGGTTTCCTAGGTGTACATTTGTTTGTTTATTTGTAGAACTCGTGCTCCTGTTCGTCCTTCTTGATGTTGTTCTTGTATCCCTTCTCAAAGTCCTTGGCAAGGACAATATAACGATTCTCTCGGACCGCATGCATGCCCGCCTCCTGGCAAATGGCATTGATATCCGCACCGGAGATTTTATCGGGCCGTGCGACAAACTCCTCCAGATCCACATCCTCGCTGAGGTTCATCTTCGATGTGATTGTGGAGAAGACCAAACGTTTCTGCCTGCGATCCGGCAGTGGGAATTCAATCTTACGGTCCAAGCGACCAGGACGCAAGAGAGCGGGATCCAAGGTATCGGCACGATTGGTGGCCATGATCACCTTGACATTTGTGGTCTGATCGAAGCCATCCATTTGGTTGAGCAGCTCCAACAGAATACGTTGCACCTCACGATCCGCACCAGTTTGGGCATCAAAACGTTTCGTGGCAATCGCATCGATCTCATCAATGAATATGATGGCCGGAGCATTCTCTTTGGCCAGACGGAAGACATCCCTTACCATGCGCGGTCCTTCGCCCAAATATTTCTGCACAAACTCGGAGCCAACGACACGAATAAACGATGCCGTTGTATGATGGGCAACAGCCTTGGCCAGCATCGTCTTACCGCATCCGGGTGGTCCGTACATCAGAACACCACGCGGCGGATCAATGCCAATCTGTTTGTACAGCTCAAAGTGTGTGAGGGGCAGTTCAACAGCTTCACGGATCTCCTGCTTTTGCAAATCCATGCCACCGATATCCGCATAACTAACATCGGGCTTCTCATCCGGCTGCAACATGGATATGGAGCTATCTGCCTCTGGTGGCAGCACATCCACCAAGGCATTACTATGCTTGTGCAATGCCACCGATGCCGATGGCTTCAACAGCTCCCGATCGATTGTGGACAGAATGCGCACATAGTAATTGGAGCCGGTGGTGGAGCCAACAATTCCCGTATTCTGATCAACAGCCTCGAGAAATTGTCCAATCACCAGTGGCACCGACTGTATGCGCTTCACCTCCTCCTGGGCATGCAGATACTCTTTCTTCAGATTGCGCTGCTCATCCTTGATATACTCCTCCTGCACCTCAATGAACTCCAGCGTCTTTTGCAATTTCTAAAATACAATTTAATGTCGAACATGAGAATTGAAGTATGCACTAGACAGTTGCTTTAATAATTGTTTTGACAACATGCAAAGTGCACATACATATATACATATATTTTCAAATGCTTTGTCTTTCTGTTAATTTAAAAAACAATTTAACCCAAAAATATTTGCATTTTAGTTTCTCGGCAAAACATTTACTGCACACACTGTAACTTTGTGGATATGCTTACCTTGTAGCGCACATACAAATCATCAATGTCCAGTTCATCCAAAGAGCTGTGTGCATCTTTCAGCTTCAACTCAAGTTCGTCCTGCAATTACATTATATCAGCATTTCTATTTCTGTCCACTTTGAACTTGCAATACTTACTCTTTCTGGCAGCAATATATCCATTTTGTTTCACTTTGCGTTACAAGTTGTATTGTTTAAATGCCGCTTGGCTCGATGATATTAAAAATGTAAGCGAGAAAAGCAAATGACTCGTCAAAAACAAGCTGCAGTGTTGGTTTGCTCATGAGTGAGTGAACCAAAAAGAGTTGCTCCCTGAAGTGAGCAAGTGAACATGGTTCTTCCAAATTGCTCTTTTTTGTTCAGTTAGTTGTTATCGATAGAAAATTGGTCCCATGTCATTTATTTCTCTAATAAAATTAATTAATTTTAAAAAAATTATTAAAAAGTTTGTACTTACAAATCAAAAAAAGCAAGAACGTAATAAGTTTTGTAAATTCATAAAGCTAATTTTAAAATTGGTTTGGGGAACGTCAGCCTTTGCGTTGTGAAGAAATCAACAAATTAGTAAAATATTCTAAAAAAAAATTATAAAAATTTAAAAAAATATAAGAAATCCTCCTGTGAAAGTTTCAGAGCTCTAGCTTCAATATTTATTGTGAAAAAAATAAAATGTAAATATTTAACTCTTTTTCTGAAAAGAGTTAAATTCGGTCAATTTGAACCTTCTGCCAAGGCTGCCACCTTTTTTTTTTGGTGCAACTGAACAAGTGAGCGATCTAAGTGAGTTGACTCACCTAGAAAGAAAGATCAAGTGAACATGTTCACCTAATGAGCAATGTTTACCCAACACGTAAGACCGGGTCAGCAGACGAGCGCTTTTTCACCGACACTTTTTGACAGACAAAAAGCTGTCCGTGTCGTGTAACCACACAAAATTTTAAAGGTTTTTTTCACCGACGCTCACCGATGAAAATGGAACACGTTCTATTTCATCGGTGAGCGATAGTGAGCGACACGGACACGAAAAAATCTCATTTTGACAAAAAGTGTCGATGAAAAAGTGCTCGTCTGAAGCGCCCTTAATTAACAAAGAGAAACGAAAGTGGGACCAGCATTTCGATTACGCGAAATTGCCAACATATCGATATATTTTACATTTTCAACTGGTTTTAAATAAAAGCCATACATTGCTAATGACTATTAGTTAAATTAAACAGCTTCTTAATTACTTAAGTTATATAAATAAAGTCATGCTTAAATATAATTGCGTATGGGTATCGTCTATTGGAGTTATTATCGATACCCAATCAGATAAAAACAGTTTTTCTACCAAAAGTATGCACACACTGTTACCTACTGCACGACCATTTTTGTGGCGATTTCGATTCTTCTCATAAGAAAACACATTTATTTTGGGGGCATATATAAATATGTGTGTGTGCCGTTTGCGTGTGTGTGCGTGAAGAATTAAAAATCATAGTTAAAAAATACAAAAATAAACAAAGAAAACATAAAAAACACAACAAACTAGTGAATTAAATGGTGCACATACATAATGGGTTAGCGTTAAATGCGGCTAGTGAAATGGAAATGGACTGTTTTAAACCGCATACGCTCTCTTGCCAGAGAAAAATCGTTCACCACCTCTAACTCAGTGTCCTGTCGCTGTCGCGGTCGCTGTCGTCGCCGCTGCTTCTGGTTGGTGCTTTTGCTTCTTCTGCTGCTGTCTCTGCCGCTGCCGCTGTCGCTGCCTCTGCCTCTACGCACGCATCGATTTGGGCTAAACGTTAGATACCTCCTAACGCAGTTGTTAGGGTGGAAAAATAAGTACATAATAATAAAAAGAAATGCTGTGCATTTTTTAATTAATCCATGGCCAAACATATGCAACTAATTGAAGTGCAATATTATCAAACAGACTAACAACTAAAAACCAGATAATAACGCCAACACTGGCGCAAATCAAGCAGCAAAACAAAAGGGACAACAAATAAAAAAGAAACGAAAAAATTTTTTTTTATATGTATATGTATATATTTCAAAAGGCGGCAGGCGGCAAATCAGAGAAAAAGCACAGTAAAAAGCGGGGTAAACTAAACAATATAAAAAAAAACAAAAATTACAAACAAAAAATATAAGAATAGTGTGTACAAAATGTTTATTGTATAATTTTCATTACATCTCTTACACACATACACACACATGCACACATATGTGTCAGTGTGTGTGTGTGTGTATGGTCAAGTGTTTGTGTGCGTGTGTGCGTTAAGTTTTTGTTTATATGCTGTGTGCTTTGTAGTACATTTCGTCTAGTTTGCTAGTTTCTCGTCATATTCGTCAACAAAACTGTGCGTTCGGCTTAAATTTAGTGCGTTTTGCTTATTGCCTATTTATGGCTTATTGTTTGTTCTTTATTGATTTTATGATGCTGCTGCATTTGTGGACACACTGACAAGCGCGCACACAAACAAACAAGTACATGCACCCACACACACACACACACAGACACACAGCAGTGCAACTTGTAAATTTGAATTGAATTTGATTTATGTTTTGATTTTTTATTACAGATTAACATATATATTTATATAAATATATATACCGAGAAAAAAAAGCGAGAAGAAAATAAAAAAAAGGCTTCCACATGAAGACCATGTCGCGCTTTGGGCTGCGCCGTGGCTTCAAATTCAGCGAGGAGCAGCAGCAGGTCAATGGCAACTGCAACAACAACAACAGCAACAATAACAACAACAGCAGCAGCAGTCCAATTGGAACAGCTCTACAACAAAAGCTGACGCCGCCACGAAAAAAAAGGAATAGCAGCCTGGCAAGAGTTGAGCAGCCGCCTGAGCAGTTGGAACTAATTGATGTGGAACTGGAACTGGATCGGCAGCAGCAACAACAACAAACGCCTACGCTTATATGCAGTGTGCCGCTCGAGCGTTTGCCACGCCTCCTGCAAAAGCTACAACTGCAACAACAACAACAGCAGCAACAACAACAACAACAACAGACGACGACTTTAATTAAAGTATTGTGTTTGTACTGTGATAAAAAGTTTGCATCGAGCAAATTGCAGGCGAAGCATGTGGACAAATTTCATACGGAGCGAAATCAGCGACGTTGCAGCAATCGTTACACCAACAACAGCAACAACAATGGCAGCAGCAGCAGCAACAACATTAGTCAAAGTCAAAATTTGAACAATTTTCCTGGTTGTCAGCATTGCAACAAGTCTACAGCAATAGCAACAACAACAAACACACAACAGCAGCAACAGCAGCAACAACTCATCTGTCTGCCCTCGCAGCAATTGGAGCAGCTCTTTCAGCATCTATTGGCACGGCATGCTGACAAATATTTTGCTTGCCAGCAATGTCATCTGAGATTCAACGATGTATTGCAGCTGCAAAGTCATATGCGTCTAACGCATCAGCAACAGTTGCCAGTAAATACGATGACAACGACAACAACAGCAGCGCAACAACAACAAACAATGATTGGCGCCGAGGAACCTGTCTTATTTCGCTTGGGTCTCACACAAAATCGTTTGCCAGGACAGCGACAACGTAATCGCAGCAGCAATGTTGCTGCGGGCACAGCCAAACAACAACAGCAGCAGCAGTTGCAGCAAAGAAGCAGCAAACGTCAGGCAGTTGCAACAGCTGCTACAACAGCAACTGCCGCAGCAGCAGCAACAACTGCAACAGCAACAACATCAGCAACAACAACAACAGCAGCAACTGCCGCTGCAAGCGCCACAACAACCGTTGCTGTTGCAGCCACAGATGAGCAAGTTTTTCGCATGCCCAGCCATAGTCATGTTTTTGATGACAATTTCTATCAGGATGTTGTTCTAAATGTGCGTCACAATTTGCAACATTATTTGGATGGCCGTTTATGTAGCGGCCCCGCCCCCCCGCAGCCCCTCAGCGATGGCACAGCGACGACAACGACAACAACAACAGCAACACACGCCGGCAACAGCAATCTTAATCAATTGTCTGCTTATCCCACATTATTAACAGCCGAGCAATTTGGCGATATTGCTGTCGGGTTGGAGCAATTGCCATTGCCACACTTGTCGAAAACGCGACGTCCACATACGAAGCATAGTTGGAAATGGAAATGGGATTATGTGAAGAAGTTTACGATCATCAATGAGGGCGGACGTTTGGTTAAGAAGTTGAAGCAACCGTTTATGGGATTGCGAGACTTGTCGCGTTTGGATATGTGGACACAGTTGACGATGCGACAGAAGCATGATCTGGAGTTGGCACAACAACAGCAACAGCAATTGCAGCTGCAGCAGCAACAATTGCAGCTGCAACAGTTGCACTTGCTGTTGGATAAACGTTTGTTGCCGCACATTATTTTAGAGCAAAATGAGCAGGCGATTATTAAATGTGAGCCGGAACGTGAGCAACAACAGTTGCCGTTGCATGAACAACTAATGCCACAAACATTTGCCGATCAAAGTTTTCTAACGCTGTTGCAGTTGCAACCGCGTGGCAGCAATAAGCAACCGCAGCAACAACAACAGCAACCGCAGCAACAACCACAACAACAACCATTGCAAAGACTTGTGCTAAGTGGCGAATGGGCGCGACCACGCCTCTACTTGTGCATTTGCTGTGGCGCCAAGTTTGAGCAACGAAAAGCTTTAGAAGAACATAAAACATTTCGTCATTCGCACATTTATGCAACACATTACGAGCTTGTGGGTCGCGAATTGCTGGCGGGGAACTTGTTGAGACATTTGTTTATGCCGAAGCGTGCATTGAGTCGCTATGCAGCCAACAGCAACAGCAATCAACAGCAGCAGCAACAGTTGTCGCTGTCACTGTTGCCACACAAACAGGAACGTGCTGTTGCTGCTGTTGTTGAAGATGAAGCAAATTCAAGTTCATCAAATTCCTCGACAGCAACATCAGCGTTTGGCATTGCCATTGCCAGCAATTCGCCGTGCTGCAACACAACAGCAACAACAACAACAAGCAGCACACATAACAGCAGCAGCAGTAGTAACATTAGCAATACTAACAGTAACAGCAACAGCTGCAGCAACAATCATGAGGATAATGACAACAGCAACAGCGACATTAAGAACGTGCCACAACAACAGCAACAACAACAACAAACAGTCTCTTGCTCGCCAACAAGTGTCAACTCGAGTTGCAGCTACAACTCGCAGCAACAGCAACCCACAAGTTGCACAAAATGTGGTCGCAAATGCAGCGGCCTCATGGATCTCTATCGTCATATGCTAGATTGCTCTGGGGATTATGTTTGGTCTTTGGCCAAAAAGCGTAAATATCGTTATTATTGTGGCTCTAAAAAGCGTCGTACTGCGTGCAATTTTGCTCAATTATTGCGTAAGAATAGCAAGAAATGTCATGTCAAGCAACAGCAGCAGCAGCAACAACAGCAGCAGCAGCAGCAACAGTTGCCCAACAACAACGATGCCTCCGAAGAGAGCTCCAACTCCAATTCCAACTCAAATTCGAATTCAAATTCCAATTGCCAGAAAACTAAAACGCCGCCCCGCCAACGTCCCAGCGATGGTGAGCTCTCCCTTGTTTTTATGCCTTGCTATATAGATTTAGATTGTATAGAAATTTTGTCCAAACGACAAGAGCAAGAAGGTTTAACATTTCTATAGACTTTTATGTCGTTTCGCAAAATTGGAAGTGCAAGTAACTCAAATTAGGTATCAAAATTAGTTTAGAAAAGCATCATTATGTAGACCTGCTTCAGAGAGTAGAGATTTTGGGTTTATGTTATGGGCACGCATATGCTCCGGTAGCTAGCGTGCGGCTCCCAACTTTATTTCTGCTTATTCGGCGCCGTTAAGTCGCACAAAAGACAACGCACACAAAACTCGCAAGCAAGCTAACAACAATAAAACAGGAACAGCTTGAGTCGAGGCATATTTGACTCTTAAAATTTATGACCGTCATAAGAAGACCTTTTTTTGCTCGCACATTTGGGTGATCGACAAAGTAGGTAGACTCTAATAGGGTAGTTGATGTTGTTGTAGTTTTTTTTTTAGTTAAAGTTTATTTTTACTAAGTTTAAAAAATTTCAGTAATTTTTATAGTCTTGGAGTAAATAAAATATATACAATATATATATGAATCCAAATCAGAGATCGACCTTTAAATCTAAATGTTTAAATCGTCAAAATAAAAATCGAGTTGTCGATATATCGTTAAGGCGGTCTTCTCATTCAAAACCCGTTTTTTTGACCCTTTTTATAAAAATTCTTATTTGAAAACGCAAAGAATAATTGAAAACTTTTTTTATTTATTGTATTACAAAAGGTTCAAAGTAAATAAAAAATTTTTTTTTGCCTCGATACGAGGGCTGTTCAAAAAGTAATGAGACTTCAAAGTTGGGGGTTGAAAAAAAAAGGTGTCGTCACGGCGGCAACGATTCCGGGTCTCCGGAGCGTAGGAAATGAAAAAAAAAAACGGGGTTATAATCAGTATAGATGTAATTCTCGGGTGATAGTAGAAAATAATTTTGTGATTTGTTTTGACAAAATGGCGGCCATTCAAAAAAAAATTTCAATTTCGGGCTTTTATTTTGTAGTTTAGTGTAAAAAAAAATAGTAAAATTTTTTTTAAAATTATTGTCGAGAATGGTGACAATTCTGCGTCGATTCCACTTTGTTTCATGAAAATCGGTTCAGTTGAACTGGAGGCCGCCAGCTCGAAAAACGTGGTTTCGAGAAAAACGCGTCTAAAGTTTTGACTCCACTTGCATTGACATTAACATTGCTGGACAAAAAAGGCCATAACTCCTAAAGTATTTCGAATTTCTAAAAATATTCACAACTACCCCAGCTTTAAATAAATGCAAAAAAAAAAAGTCGAAAAAAAAAAGTTGCTCAATGAGAAGACCGCCTTAAACAAAATAATCAAGTTAAAGTACTTGAAAATCGCTTTTGCAAAAATCTAGTTGTCGAGTCTTCGATGTATTTTTACATCACTATTAAGGGGTATTTTATAGTAAGCTACTTGATTGTTTCTTCCCGTAATTCTCAATTATTCTCTCTTATTTACATATCTCATTTTTAGCTGAATCCATACGCAAAATGTTGGAGAATTTGCCGGCGAAACGTGTCTGCAAAAAGATCTTTCCCATGGACAACAAGAAGCGTTCGAAGAAACAAGGAAAGCCCGGAAAGAAGCAATTGGCGAGGAGCGCTAAAAAACTTTATAATCATCATCATCATCACCATCATCACCACCATCATCATCATCATCAGCACACATTGCGTAATACGCGTTCGCGTGCGCGTTTGGTGCGTGCGAAGCCAGTAACAGCAGCAGCAGCAACTGTTGTTGCCACATCAGCAACTGTTGCAGCTGCAGGAAACGAGCAGCAGCAACAACAGCAGCAGCAGCAACAACGCAATCGTCGCAAGCAGCAGCAACAGGCGAAGCTCACAAACAACGACAACAACGCAACAAGCACCACAACAACAACAACAGCAACTTATTTAAACACTGCCAATACAGCTGCAATTGCAACTGCTGCTAGTCTCATGGTAACTTCAACAATTGTAGCCGCCACAACAACAACACCAACAACAACCGTAGCCTCACAGCTAATGCCCACACCGCCAACAACACCAGCACCACTAGCACAAGCAGCACCAACAACAACTGTCACATCAGCCACAACTGCATCAGCAGCAACAGCAACAATTGCTGTTGGCAAACAACAATTGCAGGTGAAACGCAGCAAACGCATCAGCGATTGCATTGCCATGTTAACTGGCAAGCTAGAGGAGAAGCTCAAGACTGAACAGCAACCACTGGGCAGAGAGGAGAAGCCGAAACCGAAGCAACAGCAGCAACAACAGCAACAGTTGCCGGAAAGGGAGCAGGAAAAGCAGCCGGAAAAACAAAGGGAGGAACAGCAACAATTGCCGCCAAAGACGCCCAAACGCAAAGCCATCTCGCGACGCATTATAAAGACGGCCAGCGAGACGCCGACGACAGCAGCAGCAGCAACAGTTTCTACAGCAGCGACAACAACAACCTCTGCAACAACAACAACCGCTACAACAACAGTTCCCACTGCAACAACTGTAACCACGCCTGCAGCAGTTGCAGCACCAATAACTTTGCCTACAGCAGCAGCAATTGCTGCCACGGCAGCAACAGCTAAAATGCCGCTGACATTGCCATTGCCGTTGCCTGTGCCTGCTCCTGTGCGACGCGCCACGCCCACTAAGGCGGCAACGAAGCAAATGGCAGCAACACAGCTGCAACAATTGCCGCCGCAGCAACAACCGTTGCCATCGTTGTCGCAGAAACTGCCGCTGCCAACGCCGCTGCCAATGCCATTGCCGTTGCCGTTGCCAATACCAGTAAAAATGCCAGCGCCGCCAGCAACAGTTGTTGCCGCGCCAGCAACAGTGGCACCTACTGCTGCTGCTGCTGTTGGCGTGCCCGCAGCAACATTGCTGTTGCCCAAGTTGCCGCTGTATCTGCCTTACGTCATGGAACCGCAACAACCTTTAAATTTGAGTCATGTGAAGCCAACGCTAAGCGAAGCACATCAGCAACATGCGCAACAGCAGCAGCAACAGCTGCTACATCCACAGCAGCAACAACAACAACAGCAACGTGTTGCTGCAATGCCAGCGCGTCGTCAAACGATTTGCGGCTTTGAGGCAAGAAATCTGTTGAATTTGGATGAGATGCAACCTTTGGATTTGTCCAAGAAATCAACAACACAAGCAGCAGCAGCAGCAGCTGTTGTTGCAGCTGTGCAGCAACAGCAACATGAGTTGCCGTTAGGTTTGGCATTGCCGCTGCCGCTTGTGGCACGTGGCACGGAGGCAGCTGCTGCTGCTGCGCATTATTATTCAAATCTGGAACTACTGAAGATTCCACAAGTGCGTAATCCCATAATGCCCGTAGCAACAGCAATGCAACAACAGCAGCAGCAGCAGCAACAGCAGCAACAACAACAGCCAGCGATAACAACGCCAGTTGTTGCTGCTGTGAAAACAACTGGTAAGAAACGTGCCACAGATGTGGCAAGCAAAAAGGAGAAACAAACGAATGCCACGAAAATGGATGAGGTGATTAATAATCATATCGATGATGCCATCAATTCAGTTCTACTTGCTGTGCAAGAAGAAGAAGAGCAGCAGCAGCAACAGCAGCAGCAGCAGCTCAAAAAGCAGCAGCAGCAACAACAACAGCACCTGTTGCTGCCGCCAGTCACTGCAGCAGCAACATTTGCAGCCATTGCCACCACCACAGCAGCAACCTTTGCAGCCATCGCCACCACAACAACAACCTTTGCAGCTACAACTGCAACAACAACAACAGCAGCAGCAACTGTTGCCAAGCATTTGACACCAAAGAAACGTAATATGCGCTCCAAAACCATTGATTGTCGCTCTGACTTGTTGCTGACATCGACAGCGACAATGCCCACGCCCACGCCCATTGTGCCCGCCCACAAATTGCAGCAATTGCCAAATGGTACAACAGCAACTGTTGCTGCCAAAGCTGAAACGCCACCACCGCCAACACAAACAGAAGCTGTCGTTGTCGAGGAGCAGCAGCAATTGCTTAAAATGGAGCAGCAACAATTGCCAGTGGCAGCAGCAACGCCAGCAATGCCTGTCTCAGTAATTTCAGTGGCACCACCAACAATACCACCAGCAACAACAATACCAATAACAATACCAACAACAGCAACAACACCAATATTGTTGCTGTCGTCACGTCGCAGTGCGACGCCCAGCTCATTGCTGGAGGAGCACAACAGCAGCAACATGCACAACAACAACAACACGTCGTCGGGCTTTCATAGTTTGGCGCAATCAGAGCTGGCGCAGGCGTCAGTTAACCAAGGCAAAGAGGAGGAAGAGCAGCAGAAGGAAGAGAAGAAGGAGGAAGAGGAGATTGAGAGTGAGAAGAAAGATCAAGAAAAAGAGGAGGAAAAACCTGAGCAACAGCTGGAGCAACAGGGTAAAAAGCAGCAGGAAAATCGGGAGGAAAAGCAGGAGAAGATGGACGAGAAGAAGGAGGAAAAGGAGGAGAAGAAAATTGAGGAATCGGAAGCACCACCGCCACCACCCGTCAAAGAGGATGCAAAGATGCAGAAAAAGCAACGAAGACGACGCAAAAATGAACTGGCAGCAATTGTTGCCGATCAGTTGTTGGAGAGTTTTAAAATTGACAATGCGCGAAGGGATAATCTCAAAAAATTGGAGAATTTGGCATATGAGAAGAGCGAGGATCTGTTGCTAACGGGCATGTTGCTCATGTCGAGCACCAAACGCAATGCAACGCTACAACAGCAGCAACAACAGACGACGACGACAGCAGCAGCAACAATTGCCAGCGATGCGAAACGCAGTAAAGTGGAGCAACAGCAACCAGAGGCGGCTGCAACTGGTGGGCGTGGCCGACCAAAAAGACGTCAGAGTTGTTACTATCGACGCGGTGGGCGTGGCAAGGCGGCTGAAACAAACATAAGTGCATTGAAATCATCGCTCGAATCATTTTCCATTGGCATTGAGAAGCAACTGTTGGCGAAGGAGGCGGCAACAGCAGCAGCCGCCGCGGCGGCAGCAGCAGCAGCTGCTAAATCGACCACGACAACAATGATATTACGGCCCAGTATATTGTGCAAAGCTGCAAAGGAGCAACAACAACAGCAACAGTTGGCGGCGGCAACAGCAGCAACAGCTGCTGCTGCTGCTGCAGCGCCAACATACAGTCGTGACCCGCGACTTAATAAAAATATACATAAGGAAACAGCAACAACAGGCGCAACGCAACAACAGCAGCAGCAGCAACAGAAGCGAGAGCAGCAACAACAACAACAGCAGCAGCAGCAACTGTTGCAGCCGGCGCAAGAAGAACAACTGGAAGAGGAAGACAACTATTTAACGGAAATTGCCAAGAATGTAAATGAGAAAATCATGTCGGCAACAAATGAAGATTTCGAGTTTGCCAACGATGAATTCGATGCCGAAAAAGAGCATGAACAGGGCGATGATAAATTCTACAGACCACCGACATCGATGAGCGTGAGAAGCGCACCAAATCTCAATGATGAGCACTCGCATTTTGGCAGCGATGATGATGATGATGAGAATACGAATACGGAAATGCTGGACATGGATCTCGATGATGAGATGAGTGTGTATACAAGTTATAGTCAAGATTTGGGTCGAAGCCGTCGAAGGCGGCGGCGACGACGTAGTGTCTTACTTACCCGAAGACCCAAGAAGCGAAGGCCACCGCTGGGGGAGGGGGATAAGTTTGATTGTCAGCTGTGTGGCAAGAGTTTCTTTAGTGCAACATCGTTGTCCAAGCACAACATGACATTGGCGCATGTCTCCAAATTGTCCGAGTTTGAGTATTTGCAGAGCAAAACATCAGCAGCAACAGCAGCGGCAACAGCAGCGGCAGCAGCAACAGCTGCTGTTACAGCTCCAACAGTTGCTGTTGCACCGTTACAACAGGCACAGCAACAACAACAACAACCACAGCAATTGCGTGCCTCAGTTGTTGTTGCAACTGTGGCTGCTGCACCTGCTGCCGCTGTGCCAGCAAGTGTTGCCCCGGTTTCAACTGCTTCGCATGTCATTACCGAAGAGAGTCTGCGTCTACACGACAACCAACAGCAACAGCAGCAACATCATCATCAGCAGCAGCAACAACAACAACATCATCAGCAACAACAGCAGCAGCAGCATCATCAGCAACAACAACAACATCAACACTATCAACAACACTCGAGTCCCGCCCACAGCGATGCCCGCCTTAATCTCAATCCCGACGAGCGTCTCTTCTATGAATGCTGCAACATTTTAAAGAGCGCAACAACAACAACAGCGACAGCTGTAACAACAACAACAACGAATCCCATTCCCAATTCGAATTCAATTACAAACTCTCATCAGAATCCGCATTCAAATCCAACTGTCATTGTCAGCGCGGGTGGAAGAAGGAATGTGGAAGAGAGAGCGACGACAACGACGACGCCACCACCAACACCAATACCAACACCAGCGACAACAACAACACCTGCCACAGTTTCAGTTCCAGCTTCAGTTCCAGTTCCAGTTCAAGTTCCAGTTCAAGTTCCTGCTGTTTCCCATCAGCCTGTTATACAGCAGCCGTTTCGGAATCCGCCTGCAGCCACGCCCACGTAAGTATACCACTTGGAAATGAAAGAAGAAAGAGGGATATAGAGAGAGAGAGACACTGACAGCAGTGGGTGGTGAGAGAAAGAAAGAAAGAAAGAAAAAAATTAATAATAACAGATTGAAAACAGACTTATATGGAAGGAAAAGCAGAAGCAAAAGAAGCAGAGAGACAACTAGGGGGAGAAACAAAATTAAAAAAAAAAATAAAAGGAACAAGTAAGTGAACGAGAGAGAGCGAGGGCGAGAGAAAAGAAAGGGAACTTTGAGAATTGATTTGATCGAAATGAAGAATTAAAAAATTGATAGAAATAATGAAAGAAAACAATTTAACAATTTTTTTTTAACGCGAACGACAACATTTAAGATTTATTAAGAATTTAAGAAAGTTAGAAATAAACGAAAAGATTATGTTTAGAAGTTAACAGGAGGCAGGAAAGGAAGGAACCTTGGATTTACATCACTAGTATCCAGTGTTGCCAACTCTTTGGATCATAAAAAAGCTAAAATAGCCTTTGAAAAAAGCTAGAAACGACCAGAAAATTTTGTTGGTAGCTAAAAAAAACGCTAGAGTAGTGAAACAATAGTGGGATTCCGGTAAACGTTTTTGAATTGCTTTTGATTATTTTTAACCAAATCAAAATCAGTTGACGGAACGACCCTTTTTGCACACTGATTATTTTTTGATTTCGTGAACAGCTGACAGCCTGGGCGAACAGCTAATTGACAGCTAAAATGTATACAAAAATGGGCATACTTGCACAAAATGCCGAAAAAAAGTCATCGAATATGTTTTTATTGAATATTCGTAGATTTACAATGTAAACAAACACCAACTGTCACACAGCTGTTCGAAAGCAAATCAAAATTAAAAAAAATTCAGTCTCAGAGCTGATTTTTCGAAATCAATTAGTAAGACCACATTTCTCTGATTTGCTCTGGGCACACTGAAAATTTTGTATGGAGCAGCTGTGAACAGCTGACTGCAAAATCAAAATCCAATCAAAAGCAAATCAAAAACGTTTATTGGAATCCCACTAATAATTTGATCGATTTAATCCAGTAATTTTGAAAACTTTTAAAGCTCATCAAACATATCGTCTGCTGCAGCTGAACTTATGTAGGTCTGATTGGTCCCCATCTTTTTTAAGCCTACTGCTGGCACTTCATCATCATTTATTTTCCCGGCGTAGTCCGTATCTGCAAATACGAAATTAAATGTTATTAAAATTATCAAATATGAGTTGTATAGATAAAATACCTTATGTGTAAAATTGAGTTTAATAATTGAACGGCCATTCTATTTCGAAGTTTAGTTTTTACATTGTTCATTTGACTAAAGACTCTTTCCAACTCTGCGTTCGACCAAGGCAGCGATAAAAGGCTTAGCGCTATTTTACAATCTATCCCGCATTTGCCAGTTGCAACTCGCAAGATCTAGCGGGGAAATAGCTAAATTGGCAACACTGCAAGTATCAGGTGTCACATTTTTTCTAAGTACTTGTCTATAAGTGAACATGGAGGCAATAGAGATTGAGAAGAGAAACTATTGGAATAATTATTCCTTTGTAAGAATAAATAGAAAGGCAGCCGACAGAAAAAGATGAGAATGGTGAACGAGAGGACGACGGAAAAAGAAAAAAAGAGCGATACGAAAGAGTAGAAAAAAAAGCAACTTATTTTTGTTTGCCTTTAATTTTCAGAAGTCAGCAACAGCATTCAGGACAACAGCAACAACAACAGCAACATGCACATCATCAACATTCCCAGCAACACCATCAGCTACATAATCAACATCATCCACATCATCAGCAACATCATCATCAACAACATAATCAACATGGCTTATCACCAAATTATTCGGCAATGTCACAATTCTCGGCTGTGACAAATATGACAACAACATCGAGATTCAAGACGAAAGCAGCGATGAAGGGATACGAAACGAATCTGACCATGACGAATGTGAATGTGAATGTCAATCTGCAGGTGGATGTCAATGTGAATGTGAATGTGGATGTGGAATTGGCCAACAAATCGACGGGACGTGGCGTCTGCAAATTGACGGAATTGGCGGATATAGCATTGGGCAGCGAGAAGCCGCCGGGTGTGGATTATATGACCACGCCCAGCACAAATGAGCAAATGGAGGACGAGGAGGAGAGAGCGGGCATAGGAATGGCCGGAGCAGCGGGAACGGGAACGGGAACAGGGGGAATAGGAGAAGGAGGGGGTTCCACTGCAGTAGCAGTAGCAGGAGGACTACGAGCAGGAGCAGGAGCACCTGGAACGATTGCCATACCAAACGTAAACGTTGTTCCCGAGCCAAGCTCCACATCGTCCAAGACGATCATGCATCATGCCGCCACCTCGTCCATCATCAAAGCCACCGCTGCCAGCAGTGCGACATTGCCGCCAGTTTCCGGCCGGATTGTCATACCGGAGCGTCCGTTCAAGAACATCGGGCTGGAGGAGAAGGCGACGATAACGTTCCAAAAGCCAAAGACAACAATGAATCTGTTGACGGAGGACAATAATAGTGTGTCCACGGCCAGTTATTCGGATCGCGATGATTACGATTTTGGCACCTTGAGTTGCGAGGAGGAGGTGGAGGATCGAGAGGAAGCCGAGGGCGAGGGAGAGGAAGCTGTGGAGGAAGTGCCAGTGCAAGTGAGTGGCAGTGGCAGGAAACAAGTGAAGCCCACAACAACAGCGGGCAACATTGCCTGCAACACGGCGCACACTCCCTGCTCCGCCAGCAGCAGTTCCAGTTCCTCATCCTCCTCGGCCACATCGCGATCGTCGCCATCGTCCAACTCGAGTCGCGCCACGGCGAAAACCTTTGAGAACAAATCGCTGATCATGGGACGGATCTTCAAGCATGCCAAGGCGACAAATGTGACGCCACAGCTGGCCACCGTTGTGCCGCTGAAGAGTGCACCCAAGGATAAGGCACAGTTGGATCAGATCTTTGATGAGCTGCGCGGCGCTGGCAAGCCACAGGAGCCAGTTGCTCCAATTGCCGCTGCGCCCGTGACAGCAGCAGCAACAGCAGCAGCAGCAGCACCTCTGGTCGAACACTGGCTTGTGCCGCTCCAGCAACAGCAACAGCTGGAACCATTGGCAGCGCCAGCGGCACCAACGCCACCGGCAGCGCCGCCAACAGCGGCAGCAGCGGGAACAACAGCAACTAGCAAACGTGGCAAGGCCAAGAAAACAGTTGGATTAAGTACAAAACCTGTTGCTCCAACTCCAACAACAGCAACAACAACAACGAAATCCACGCCACGTAAACCACGCAAAGATCTCAGCAAACTGCAAACGGAGCTGGGCATGAGTCCCGAGGCACTGCAGCAGCTCATCGATGAGGGACAGCGCAAATCGAAGCGACGCTGTGCCACAAATCGTCCCAAGAAATTGGTGGAAACCTGGAGCTCTGATGAATATGAAGAGTTCCTGTCCACCAAGGATATTATCGCATTGATTGAGCAAAAGGAGCAGCAGGAGCAGCGACGCAAGCGCAAAACAAGCGAGGCGATCGCTGGAGAGGCACAACCCGTGCTGGAGAAGAAGGAGCTGGCCAAAACTAAGAAAAACAAGAAGGTGCAGAAGGAACAGCAGCAGCAGCAACAGCAGCTCGAGGAGGAATTGGTGAAAACGCCAACACAGCTGAGCAAACGCGCCAGGCAGCGTGTGGAGGCAGTTGCTCCTGCTCCCGTTGCTGCGACCAAAGCAAAGACAACGCGTGGCAAAGCGGCAGCCAAATCAAAAGCAGCGGCAACAACAACAGCAACAGCGACGACAGTGGGCAGGAAACGCGGCAAGCAAATGGAGCAGGAGCAGGAGGAGGAGAAGGAGCTGAAGCTGGAGAAGATTACGGAGACAGCGAAAGACGCGCGCGAGGAACGCGCCAGTCAGCGCACGCGCAGCCGGCGGCAACAGCAAGCGGCAGCAGCAACAACAGTTGCACAGCAGCAACAACAGCAACAACAGCAGCAACAGCAACAACAACTGATGCAACCGCCACAACAACAATTGCAATTGAAGCAATTAAATCACTGCCAGGAGCAGCAAAAGCCACGCAGCAGCAGCAGCAGCAGCAACAATCGCAATAACAATAACAACAACAACAATATTAACAACATCAACAACATCATCATCAACAACAACAACAATAGCAACAATTGTAACAAGAATTTGAAAACGAAACGCAAATCACAAATGAAACGTGAATCGCCGGCGCGCCGGAAGCGACCGGCAAGCGAGAAGCAACTTTATTATTGGAGCAGCTCCAGTGATGATGAATTTGGGCGCATCGATAAGGAAAAACAGGCGGCAGCGGCAGCAGCAGCAGCGGCAGCGGCAGAAAATGCAGGCGAGGCACAGCAGCAACAATTGCAGCTGCAGCCACAACAGCAACAACAACAACAGCAGCAACAACAATCAATGTGCAACAAGCACTTTGATGACAGCAGCGAGCAATATCAAAAGCATGGCTGGATCGTTGGGGATTCACACAAGAAGCTAGTGAAGCTGCTGGCCATTGCCAAGGGCAACAAGAAGGTCGACAATTGTGGTGTCAAGCGACGTACGCCAAAGCGTAAATGTTAAACTGAACTTACAACAACAACAACAACAACAACAACAACAACAGCTGGATAAGCGTTGTCTGCGCGGGCAGCAGACGCCAAATTCAAAAGCAAACTCCAGTCAGTATCACAACAACAAAAAACAAAAACTATTCACAGCAATTCACAGCATCAATTGCAACTGCAACTGCAACGCTAAACGCATATTATAAATGCAAAAAATACTTTTACTTTCTTTCAAACAAACAACAAATCATCTAAGCGTTACATTATTTAGATATTTTTTTTATTAAATGTATTTATAATTAAAAATAAACAAAACAAAACAAATAAGAGTTGTTGTATCATCGGTTTATTCAGAATCTGAGACGGGCTCAATTTACTCCTATGTTAATACATTTTTAAAATTTTTTAAAATAACACAACATTTTGCAACATTTAAAATTAAAAAAAAAAAAAACAAAATAATTTGCCACACGTTTCATAACTGCCGTGGAGTCAGCGTTGCCAAAACTAGTCCGTTAAAAATAGCCAGATTTGAATAAGCAAATTTTGAAGAAATAATATAAAAAAGTATGGTACAGTTTTTTAGCAGACTTTTATTTTATTTTTAAATTAGAATGGAAAAAAGGTAGAAATAAAATAACAGAATGCTAAAAAACAGTACCATATTTTTATATTATTTCTTCAAAATTTGCTTATTCAAATCTGGCTATTTTTAACGGACTAGTTTGGCAGTTTTAATACTGTTTATTTATTTGGCAAAATTAGCGTTAACAATATGCGAGAGTTTGGCTATGGCTTCGAACAATTTCGAATCAACTCGAATGCAAATTCATCATCTGGCAGCCCTGACTTAAAAAAGGTGGCAGCCCTGGCTAAGACTGCCAAAAAAAAAGGTGGCAGCCTCTGGGCCCCACTTTTCGCACTTTCAAAAGTGAGCATTTTTTCGCGACATTTTTATGAACTTTTTCAATTTTGAAGCTAGAATTTTGAAACTTTTACCAGAATTTTTGTTGGACTTTTCTCGAATTTACAATTTTCTTACTTTTTGGATTTTTACTAACTTTTGGTACTTTTTTCAGATTGTGTTTATTAAATTTTTAATTGATTTTGGAAAATTGCAAATTTTCATTTCAAATTTAGCGCGCACTAACTCTAACACAGACACTAACACTTGCATATTAACAGATCCAATCTAGTTCATGAGAACAGCTGTGACGATAGTTATATCGATAGCTTGGATTTGGCTGCTGCATTGGTCAAGGCTTTTTCCGAGGGCATGATCGATATTGCTCAAAATGTGCAGGAGATCGAGAAGATTTCAGCAAAAAAGATGCTCACATGTACGTTGTGAAGTTCCCAATAAAATAAAGGGCTTTCCCTATATATTATTCCAATTATTTAAATTCTTTGGCATGTTTTTACTAATATGTTAATATTAAATCATTCATGTTAACTATTGCTTTAAATTTACACGTATTTGAAAGATTTGAAAGTATTGAAACTTAATTAAATTGGCTTAAAACTCAATTTGAACGATAATGGGAGGACTCGACAGAGCTATTGAACGAGAGTGGGACTCAAATGAACTATTGAGCAAACGGACTGAACTACAGTCTAGAGGTGGAGCACTATCGATAGTCAGCACCATCGATAGTCAGCGATATTATTTGTTCAAACCATCGATAACTATCGATAGTTTTCGATAGTGTGTTAATTTGAGAATTTTTGTATTTTAAATTCCAAAAATTATAAATTTTTTTATAACATTTCAATTTAAATATGAATTGGTATTACTTTAGATATTATACAAATAAAAATATATATAAAACTCGTTTTCAATTATAATGTTTCGTTAAAGTTCGACGATCTAAATCTTTTTGTCCAGCCCTCTGAACTTGCGCTCTGACTCGGTTCAGTTCCGTTACGTTCTTCTTTACCTTTTTCGACTATAGTAAGAAACTTTTCCATGTCATAACAAAACCTAAATGTTTCCGAAGCTCCACAGATGCCAAATGCGAGCTTTCCTGTGACGCGTTGAGCGTCATAAAAACTATCGCCCACTATCGATAGTGCAGGTCTGCCATCGATGGCGGCTCGATAGTGCTTGACCATCGATAGTGCCGATAGTGCCATCGATAGTTCTCCACCTCTACTACAGTCAGGGATTTAGTTCGTTCGTTCGTTCACTTTTGTGAATAGTTCAATCGAGCTTAGTCCGAACGATACGATCACAACTCTAGCTCGGATGAGGAATATATAAAAAATAGTTATTCTTAATTTTTATACGGTTCATAAACGCATTGGAGCTGTGCAAGTGCAATAATTGTGAGTAAATACAAACATGGTTTCGAACAAGATGTGCATCGAATTTCGCAATTGTCGTTTACGCCTCGAAATTTTTCACTTGCGTCGGAAGTTTTCTTTCTCTCTCTTTCTCTTCGCTTCACTTTTTTTCGTTTTTTTTTGTTGTATTTTACGATGCTGATTCGTAATTGTCTTCTTGTATACACGCTTGCTCTCTTGCCTCTGCCCGCGTGTGTGTGTGACTATGTTTGTGTGTGTTGAACTGTGCTGCTGGTTGGAAAATAATTAAAGCAAATAAGTGAACAACTCCAATTTGTTGCACATTTCTTAGTTGCCGTTTAGTGCCCAATTATAAACAAAAACGAAATCAGTGATTGCATTGGTAATTGTGTGATTGTGTGTGTGTATGTTTGTATCTGCGTGCTTGTGTGTGTGTGTAAGTGGATGCTGTTGCTGCCAAAGGAGCATTAGAAGAAGATTTTTGGATGCCATTCGCAGCATCCACATTCACATTCACGAAACAAAGTCAAGATAAAAACGAACACGAACGGGAATCCGAATAATCGGAATCGGTGAATGTACCACTAAAATCTGAGAGTTGTTGCTTTTTTTTGTTACTTGTTTCTTCTTTGTGCGCAACTGCAGGTAATCACTGTGTCGCCGTGACCCCCCTCCCTCACCCTTCATCAACGTCTCACTGGCCGAAAAAAACACATGTATATCCACACAAGTTGGCTTAAAACTTAATGAAGTTACAAAAAATTGGCAAGTTAACAATGAAAAAGAAACGGCACATTAAACATTCGTTGCACATGCAGCTGCCTTCCCTCTCCCTCTCCAAACAAAATGTCACCGCCCGCTGCTGCCCAATACTCTTTACAAGACAATTGAGACAAATTTACAACAACAAAACAACAGAAAGAGAGAGGAAGAGAGTTTTGGAACAAGGGTCGACGTCGCGTCGTCGTTATCGTAGTTGTTGCTTTTGTTATTGTTGTGCAGCCCGGGAATGTACATATGTATGTATCAGAGAACTGCAACGGGTAAGAAGTGCACGCTCATACTCGAATATTGATGTGAACCTTGTCGTTGTGATTTGTTCGTCTTTGCTTGTGATCTGTTTGGATAAAAACACTCGCTCATACTCGTTGAGTCAAACTACTCGAAAAACGAGTATAGGAACGAGTATAGATGCGAATCATGATGCGAGTAACTCGTTTTAAATGTGCGGGACGGAGCGGGCAATGGGAGCGGGGAATGTGTCGATCGACCTAAATGTGCAAACAAAAAATAAAAAAAGTCTACACTGTAACAAATTATTTAGCCGCATAATAATTATATGAGAAAAAACCAATTTTTTTTAAATAATAAGGACTTCAAACCTACTATTTTTTTCACTCAGTGTACAAAAGGTCGCGGCTCGCCGGCAGCGCGAGTTTTATGACGGCCATAAAAAAGGGTCAAAAATGCCTCGACGCGAGTCGTGTGTGCGACGTCACAGCAAAACCCACCCCCGAATTTCATACATTGCAATGTAAGCGTAGGCGCTGTCGATCGCTGGGCTACTCCCTCTGACACTCTGTCTGCTTTTCTTGACACTCGTTTTGATATCGTTCGTTTTAGACACTCGTTTTCGACACTCGTTTTGGGTCGTTTTGATCGTTTTACTCGTTTTGATCGTTTTGAATCGTTTTGAGCCGCGGACGTTTGTATGAATCGAAAGCGGCAGTCTGTCTTTAAGTTGTCTCTTTGTACAAAGCACATTTTAATTAAATCTAAAATAAATTTAGTGACACGTTCCACGTGTTCCTATTTTAATTAATTAAATAAAATATATAACTTTAATTTTAAATAATTAAATTTATAAAAATATTTAAGTACTAAAATAAATTAATAAAAATTGCTTTCATAACATTAATTTCGTGTCATTATTTATTTATTTTGGACATAATTAAGATCAATGTTCTTTGTACAAAGGGACACAAAGACAGACTGCCGCTTTCGATTCTTACAAGTATCTACAACTCAAAACGACCCAAAACGAGTGTCGAAAACGAGTGTCTAAAACGAGTATCAAAACGAGTGTCAAGAAAAGCAGACAGAGTGTCAGAGGGAGTAGCCCAGCGATAGCGCACACGCTTGCGCCTACGTTACATTGCAATGTATGAAATTCGGGGGTGGGTTTCGCTGTGACGTCGCACACACGACTCGCGTCGAGGCATTTTTGACCCTTTTTTATGGCCGTCATAAAACTCGCGCTGCCGGCGAGCCGCGACCTTTTGTACACTGAGTGAAAAAAATAGTAGGTTTGAAGTCCTTATTATTTAAAAAAATTGGTTTTTTCTCATATAATTATTATGCGGCTAAATAATTTGTTACAGTGTAGACCTTTTTTATTTTTTGTTTGCACATTTGGGTCGATCGACACATTCCCCGCTCCCATTGCCCGCTCCGTCCCGCACATTTAAAACGAGTTACTCGCATCATGATTCGCATCTATACTCGTTCCTATACTCGTTTTTCGAGTAGTTTGACTCAACGAGTATGAGCGAGTATCAAGTCATACAGCCTACTCGATTTTTAAAACGGCGACTAGTGACTCGATTTGATTTGATTTTTGGCAACGGCGACCAATTCAACTCGAATCTACCCGCTCCAGTGCTATGCTATCGTCATGTATGTATGTGCATATGTACATTGCACAGGAAATCTGTTGCTGGGAAACTTGGCCCATCATCATCTCAGCATGAAGATTGATTTTGCGTGCACTGCACTTGCACTTCTGCAGCCCTGCAGTTCCATATGCGCGGTGGTAGACAAGGTGGCAACTCTGATTGTCGTTGGAAGGGACTTACAGTAGCAGCAGCGGTGAAGGAGGCAACAAACAACTGCAGCAGCAGCCCATATTTGTGTGTTATTCTGGTATAGCCGGAAAAACTCAATTAAAGTTGGAGTGCTGTTGGTTTTATTGAAGTACGCACCCACACACGCATACATACACACACACACACATGTATATATACAGTACATATATGGACATACGCGGTTGCAATCGCTTGTAGGATTTTTGTGTTCATTCACAGCTCCAGCGAGAGAGCAGCGACAGTGAAAAGAGCAGGATAACAGCAACAACAAAAATGCACAAACAAGTACCTTCAAATACGTGAGAGTACCATAACAACAAAAAAAGAATAAGTGTTAGAGCAGCAGCAGCAGCCGCAGCAACAGTAACAACAACATTAACAACAACAACAAAAAGCCACCCACATTTTGACATGACAGATACTCTCTCTCAGTGCCTGCCTGGTCTGGCTGTGCACCGTGCTCTCATCGCCCATGATTACGCTCTCTCTTCGTGTGTGTGTTGATTCGCTCTCTCTCTCACACTCACGCTGTCTGTTCTAATAGCACTCTGGTCAGTTGTGCTCTCCGTTTCTAGCTTAGTTGCGTTTGTCAGCAGGAGCAGCGCAGCAGCAGGCAAAAAGGATTTTTCAGTTTGTTGCAGACATTTTGCAAAATACCGAAATAAAATAACAAGATAAACGCACTTAATAAATTATGTTCTACAACTAAAGAGAAAGGTATGTGTGATGAAATCATAAAATTGCAAATAATAAACTGCAAATATATTTGACAAAAGTTAATTGAAAGTGTAGAAAGTGCGTGTGTGTGTGCGTGTGCGTGTGCGTGAGAGGGGAGTGTTGGGTGTTTCGTAAGGGGACGGGCGTGGGGCAGGTGTCAATTTGCATTTGCCTGCGCCGGCTGTGTGTGTACGCTCAGCGCAGTCTCTCTGCTCTCTCTCTCTCTCTCTATCGCTCTCTCTGTCCAGCCGTGGATGTATCCCTGTGCGGCCCCAGTCACAATTGCTCTGCTCTTCTTCTTCTTCTTTTCCTTCGTCCTTCCTCTCGTTATGCTTGTTGTTATTATTATTGTTGTGGTTGTTGTTGTTGTTGGTGCTTTACTTTTCTTATTTAACCCAACGAACTTCTTAAAAGTTAGCAATTGTAAGATTTTGACTAATAGAGTCAACCCTTTCGCAATCCAATTGTGGATGCTATTGCAATGCCACTAGTAATAAATATCATCCACAAACCGCAAGCTATCTATTGTGGCAGACGAGTACTGTCTATAATTTCTGGAGTGTCTTGTAATCCACAAAAACATTAAGTGTGGAAATTTAACACCATCTTGATTCTAGGGTAAATCCTCCCCAATTTTTATTTACTACACATTTTAGATTTGTCGCTAAAGGATCTCTGTGTTCTAACTGGTTGTGAATTTTAGCATAACTATTTTAAACTAATAAATCATGTGATTTGCGATTCTTGTTTAAAATATATCTTTTGTTTCATTAGGTGCGTCAAGATGCGTCAATTCAACATTTCGGTCATTGGACTATCCGGGACCGAAAAGGATCGCGGCCAAGTTGGAGTTGGCAAATCATGTTTGTGCAACAGATTCATGCGGCCAATGGCCGATGATTATTTTATAGATCACATATCAGTGTTAAGTCAAAGTGATTTTAGTGGACGGATTGTGAACAATGATCACTTTCTATATTGGGGCGAGGTGCGAAAGACAACGGATGAGGGTGTTGAATATAATTTCAATATCATTGAACAGACCGAGTTCATGGACGATTCCACATTCCAGGCCTTTAAGGTTGGCAAAATGGATCCATATTCGAAACGTTGCACCGCCACAAAAGTTTTCTCCGCTGAGAAATTAATGTACATATGCAAAAATCAATTGGGCATCGAGAAGGAGTACGAACAGAAAGTAATGCCAGATGGTAGATTGAGTATTGATGGATTTGTTGTTGTATTCGATGTTAGTCCGGTGCCAAATCGTAGTGTGGAAAAACAGGTGGAATTTGTTCAAAATGTCATTGCAAATATATTGAAAAATAAGAAACCATTGGTTTTGGTCACCACCAAAAATGACGATGCCTACGAGCTTTATGTGCGGGAAGCGGAAAAGATCAGTCAAAGGAAAGATTATAAAAGCACCGTTCAATTAATTGAAACATCGGCACATGAGAGTATTAACATTGATTTGGCATTCCTCATGCTCGCCCAGATGATTGACAAGGTTAAGAACCGGGTCAAGATCATTTCATATCAGGAATCGGCGAAATCGCGTAAAGAACTTCTCGATATACGATCGGAAGCCGTGACGCGTTTAATTCGTAATCAAATCACTGATTATCACATATTGTGGTCACAGGGATCAAAGATGCTATCGCAATATCGCGAATGGAACGAGTTCCTCAACATATTCGGACACGAGGCCGGCCAGAAGCTATTCCGTCGTCACATGAAGAAACTCCGTGACGATCATCTCAACAAGAAGCTCCATCAATATTTGGACAAATTCGCATTAGCATTGGAATATCTTTTGCCCGATATCAGTGCCCTCAATATTAGCGATGACGATGCGTGGGAATGTGCACGCAATTATTTACAAAATCACATTGAATTTGAGCAGTATTTCTTTGAGTGCCCGCAGGCAACTTGGACCGAGTTGTTGGACATGGATGAGGCCGAGGATGAGGCGCGTATACCATTTGATGTCCTTGAGACAAACGAGTCGGAGACTGTCTTCCGTAATTACTTGAATTCCGTGCAGCAGGATAAAAAGAAAATTGGGTAAGTGGTGCTTCATTTATTGGTTATTGATAAAAAGGTTCTCATCTTGTAGATACAGATAATAGCTTTTCTATCCATAGATATTAAGTTCGTAAGCTATTTTAAATTTAAATTTCATTTCATCATTTATAATCACGATATCGAATATATTTCACTATCGCAGTGATTAGATCATCAGATATTTTTCTTATTATAAGTGTTCGCTAGCTAGATACTTTTGTATTTGTATTGGATATCATGATGTATCTACATAACATTGCTCTCATGTATCTAGTATCTGACTTGTATGTCAACTGATACTTTTCTGTAAATATTATATAGTCTCTGAATATTAGCTTGCATTTATTTTCTAAATGTTCGGAAACCATCTCCATCTAATATATGAAACCAGAAACTTTTCTGTATCTCAGTCAAAAGTGCATCTGTAAATAGTGTATCTATTATAAAAATTGCTAGATTAGCCACTTGATCAATTTGCAGTTGAGCTTCAATATTTGTCGTGTGCTTTTTGCAGATGGAAGCAACAGTTCAAGATGCTGCTGGAGGAATCGGGTTTTGTGACGCCTGGCAAACAATTGTCGGAGGTGCGAGTGCTGTTCATGGGAAGGGAATGCTTCGAGGCGTTGTCGGAACACGATTGCCAACAGATTTACGATATACATCAGGATGAGATTATTGAGAAGAGTAAACAGAATTTCGTTGAACTCTTGTTGGAGCACGCACAATATTTTCTCCAGTTCAAGAATGTGGATATCATTACCCAAGAGGATGTGCGACAGATTACAGATGTTATTCAAGAGGATTCACGCTATAAAATGCTCGATCGTCTCGATCAAGAGCGACGTGTTATGCTCGTACAACATTTGCGATTCATTCATTGCCCCATTCGAGATCATTGTCCGTTCTTCAACAACTGTGTGGATAATCTAATTGAGGAGGTACTCTCCGATAAATCGGCTGGCAATCACAAGTCACATGGTGGCGGACCTGTCGTCGTTGGCGGAGGTTGGAAGACAACTGGCAATGGCAGCGATCGTACATTGAATCTACTTATTGTTGGCTCCGAGCATTTGGCTAGCGATCTTCTTAATGATATTCGCATCTGTACAGGCAGCAAGGGCGAATATATCTACGAGAATCAAACATATTATCTTAATTATCGCATTGCCAATGGCGACATGGAGGCTTTCAAGGCAATCGATGTCTACTCAAGCGGTAAGTCTATAAATCAAATAACTCTTTGTCTTCACTGACTCAAATATCAAACGGTAAGAGCTACAACGCTCAAACTTTATTAATTTACAAGCATATACATTGTAAAAATATCTTTTATCTATTTTCAGGTCTCATTTGTGTCTATTCGAATCAGCAATCGTTCGAAACGCTCAAGGATAATTTGGAAAGAACATTGCTTTGCAATCTAGAGCTGGAGGATAAGTTTGAGAATTTGCCAATCGTGTTGGTTTATCAGCCGCAAGATTTAAAAGAGAACGAAGTGGAGTATCTAAGAAGCGAAGGAATGCGTCTATCTGAAATGTTGCACTGCGATTTCATTGATCATACGCAAAATCATCAGAAATACGTCTACGATATACTCAACATTGTCATTTTGTCACTCAAGTTAAGTGAAATGAAGAGCTATGAGCCATATCCATCGTCCAATCACACAGATCTGCGTATTCTCGTCTGCATCTACTGTGGCGATCAATATGATATTGAGAACATTGTCCAGCCCCTGATTGCGGAATCAACAATGGTCAAGGCCAATGAGCATTGCATTATTATCGATGTCTTTATTGGAGATGCCAAGCGGAGGGTTGAGTTTATACTTTCATCGTATCATGGCACAAATCAATATCGAGATGAGCTTATTCATGGCTATATTTACGTATATTCGGCCAAAAGACGCTCATCCCTGGCCAATCTCAAGTGAGTTACAACACAATATTCAACTGTCAATTAGAATTTTGTCAATGTCCCTTTCCACTACAGAAATTCATTCTTTTTTCACAGCTTTGTTGATTTGTTAATTTGTTGCCCTTATAAATTAAAAAAAAAAATGCTACACTTCAGTTTTCACAAAGAATAATAAAGCATAAGATCAAAATAATAAGAATGCGGAATTTAGATCAGCGGTTGGCACGAAATCTGAATTTGAGAGCACAACAATAACAACTACAACATTGGGCAGAAAAATAGTTGGGAGCAAGCGCTGCTCCCGGAGCCACTGCGTGCCCACCGCTGATTTAGATGACTGTACTCAATCTTTCATATAAAAATTTACCAATTGAACTTTACAACTCTAACTTAAAACAATTTAACAAGTTTTTGTTTTTATTTTTTTTAAGACAAAAGCTATAATCAATAAATGCATTTAAAATTACAGTAACAATAAAATACTTGCACAATTCGAATTTAAGAAAAAACCATTGACATGTACATTTAAAAATATTAATATTGTTAACTTATGTGTAATGTTGTCGCTTTCAGCATTTTGGCCGCTCAAAATGCCAACATTCCATTGCAAATCGTCGCTGTGACGGAGAGCGGCGGCGTCAATGCATTTTTCAACAATGAGATTTGCCAATTTCTTATTACTGAGGGCAACGCTTTGGCGGATCGTTTCAAGGGCAGCTTCATGACCTTCTCGGCCGATCAATACGTCAAGTGTAAGTTTTCTAAATTCTATTTACTTCGATTTATTTTCTGATTAGAACTTTTTTTTTTTTGGTTTCTATCTTTGCAGTTGCTTTTTATAATCCATTCCTGAAGACCGCCTGGGACAACAAGTACGAGGTGGAGAATTTGCATGTGGAGGAGTCAATTACTTTAGATTCGGGCGAGGGTACGCTTGAGAATTCGGTTAATCAAATGCCGCGTCCACCGCCCAGACATGAGAGCTATATGCTGTCCAATACGCTCGGCACCGATGGTTCCGGTAGTGAGAATTATGAAATGCTTCCTACACGATCTCTCAACTCATTAAATGGTAATCATTTCTTAACTTTTTTAAAGCACACTATTCATTAACCTTTCTTCATTCATTCACAGAAGAAAGAGATATATCTTTAGATGAAATCTATGATGACAACAACGAAAAACCCAAACACCTGCATCAAAGTAAGTTTCATTATTCATTTCAATCAATTGAAACAAGTCCATTCATCCAAATAAAATCATCTCAATCGTCAACAAATTCTATTTAATATCATTACAAATGTATATAAACATATTGTCATGAACCATTGCGTATCATATAAGAAGCCAGGCAAAGCGCATACCCTGTAATTTAACAGTGAAGCATAAAATATTAGAGTTTATTGCTCTTTGGGGCATATCATGTTTTTTGCTTATAATTTTCAACTGGTTAAAGCCTAATGCTTTTTAAGTAACATGATTTCCTGTTATTTAACAAGAAAAACATACTGTTGATCATTGACGGCTTTTGTATTTAGCTTATAATTCTCAACTGGTTAAAGCCCAATGCTTTTAAAGTAGCATGATTTAAAAATAAATAATGGGAAAGGAACATATTTACAGGGTATTCGCATAGTCATAGCATACTAAAACCGAAACCATTATTGTCCCCAAACCATCTTATCATATCAATTAAGTACTCTCTAATACTCTATAATGATTACATATTATTAACGATTAACCATTAACAATTACATTGTTTTTTTTTCGTATTTTTTTATATCAATTTATCTCTGTGTGTGTGTATTTGTTGTTGTCATTGCCTATTGCATACAAATAATTATTATATATATCAAAAAAAAAAAACAATATCGTAAAAACAAAACGAATATGAAACAGGATTCCAGATATTCCCTCCTCCAACAACTCCTCCAGAGCCAGCCCCTCCAGATCATCAGCTCATTACATGCACATATAAGAGTCAATTCGTTTCGGCTTCAGAATCAAGTTTGGAAGAAATAACATGTAATCTAACTAATTGAATATTTTCTTATATACTCGTTTTTAATCGTATAAACAATCGTAAACATTATTCGAAAATGTTTGATTTCCATTTTATTTCCATTTCGTTTCGGTTTCGATTTCAATTTCGATTTGTTAAAGTATTCATTTTGATTCTATTGCTATTCCTTTTGCCTACATTCATTGTGTTCATTTTATATGCGAAAAGTAAACTGTGAATACGAAAAGATAAAGAAAAACTGTCAATGTTTACGCTTTCATTCTGTACATAATTATTATATTATATTTCTGATTAATTATATAAATATATTGTGTATATATATATATATTTCATGCTGAAATTTGCATAGTAACTTTGTATAGTAACTTTTCGTTATTTTGTTGCGTTTTGTCCCGTAGTCTCTCTGCCGTTATCACGAATATGTACATAAAACAGAAAAGAAATATATTTATATTAGAGTTGAATCAAATCGTTGCGATTCAGTTCGCTAAACTTACGAAGGTCCTTGTTCGTCAATCATCTCGTTTGTTCAGCCGAGTCCCTTTTGTCAAGTAAATCAAGCGGTGGGCACGCGATGGCTCTGGGAGCCAGCGGCTGCTCCCAACTTTATTTCTGCCTATTCGGCGCCGTGAAGTCACACAAAAGACTCACAAGCAAGTAGGTAGACTCTAATAGGGTTGTTGTT
The DNA here is from genome assembly GCA_037043495.1 of Drosophila recens. Lineage (NCBI taxonomy): Eukaryota > Metazoa > Arthropoda > Insecta > Diptera > Drosophilidae > Drosophila > Drosophila recens. Next base: position 25,574 of record JBAMBJ010001194.1, on the reverse strand, counting down.
GTAGTTTTTGTTGTAGTGCTCCCGAATTAAGATTTCGTGCCCACCGCTGAAGTAAACTTATTCGTTCGTTCAGTTGAGTCAATTTGAAAATGAACAAACTAGCTAGAAGATCGATTTGTCCTTTAATACAACTCTAATATTTATACATTAACCAACATCAAAACTGTTGACCATCGATTGATCGATTTCTCTTTCTGCCTTTACCTAAAAATATGTATGTACATGAAAATAATACTCGCTATTTACCAACCAAATACAACGTTGGGTATTGATTGTTCGATTAATGTTGTATATAATTTTGTATATTTTCTCTTCGTTTTTTTTTTTTCTTTTTTATGTCTGCTCTTATCTATTAATTTCTTATTATAATTTTATCTCTTTTTGCTAATCGGTTTTAATAACTTAAACTTAGCTGAACTGTGAGCTAAATGATGATAGTTGATGCATATTATATTTTTGTTGTTCTTCTTCTTGTTGTTGTTGTTGTTCTTCTTTGTTTCTTTTCCTTTATCCTATTCATGCATTTCATAAGCAGCGGATGTCAGCGGGTCTAAGGATTCATTGGCCACCCATGATACAGGTTAAACTTATGTTCCACTCTCTTAACTAAGTCGTCTCCTCTGCCTCCTCTTTCTGTCTGTGTCTCTCTCTCTGTCACACACACACACACATACATGCATATGCTGAATTGTTGGCTCTTTCCACGATTAAAAAATGTATATACTTTTTTCTACGTTTTTACATAATTTTCTTTATCATAAAACAAATTGTACAAATTGAGTTTTTGTGCATTTAATAAAAATGTCTGCATTCGCCCTAAATGTTTTTCAGAGATCTTATTTTATAATTAATATTCACGATGTCTTATCAATGAATTGAAGCAATCGTCATAATGAAAATTAATTTAAAAGAAATCTCGACATATTGATGTACCAGTTTTATGTGATATTTTTTCTGGCGATATGATTTTGTGATATTTATATATTCAACCAACTTGGACACAACATATCAAACTTTACTTAACAAACTTTTAAGTGGAAAATATCAAAATATCTCAGTCAAATGTCAATAAATATGTAAAAAAAATGTAGAGAAATGTAAGTTGTTAGTGGAAAGAGGCATGTCTGTAGTATTCCTGCACGAACTGTAGCGAAATCCAACCCCCTCCTCTCTCCTCCCAGCCTTTCTCTGCCCTAGACATGGACATGAAAAATCGTTCCCCTTTTTGCTGTAGCCCTTAGCACTTTCTTTTATAGTTTTGATAAAAAAATGTTGTCCCCTGACCCTTGACCTTTTTCCTGTTTCTCCTCGCACACTCCATCCACCCTGGCGCTGTTCCCACTGCACTGCTTGCCTTTTAGCCTTTTTTTCGAACATAGAATGTGATTTGTATTAGATGCGATTCCCGATGTCAAGTCAAATGATGATGATAATTTTCGAATAATTGCAGAATGGCTGGAGGATAAAAATGATCCGAGACGGAATATGAACAAGAATTCGATTTGGAATAATTTTAGTGGATCGACTCATGCGTATACAACCGGAAGGCGACACATTGATTCCAATTTGAATAAGATACGTCCAAAGGGGCCAAGCCAAACGTTGAAGGTGGGTGAAGCGCCCAGTCGAAACAACTGTGCCATGAGCTCATCAACATTCACGCTGCCCACACAACAACCGGGCAAACTGAACATGAAAAACTTTCAGTTAGTCAGCGATGCCGTTGCCAAGATGAATTTCAGCAGCAGTGGCAGCGGCAGCATGGCCGAATCATATTTGGCCGGATGTGATGGAGGTGAGAAGGATGCTAAGCGTTATGATCATGCCCAGCTCGATGGTGAGGATGAGGATTCCGAAGAATTAGCCGAATATGAGCAAATTTATGAAAATGAAGGTAGGCCTTCCTTTCCCATTTTCCTCCCTTCTTGCCTTCTTCTCTCCTTCTCCTCCTATCTGAATCCTTTTTTCATTTCCGACGATCAATTGATATAATAATAATACAATAGTAGTAGCTATTGTCCACTGTCCATTAGAAAAATGTGTACTTTTCTATTTTTTACACACTTAACTCCATATTAAAAAATATATATTAATTGGCTGTATCCAAATTAAGTTCTTGTCTCCTTAATTCGCAAAGAAATTTTCATATCACAGTAAAATCCTCTTTCCACTGCACACACATATTCTTTCTCTGTTTCTTACACATTAATCTTCATTTCATAAATACGATTGGAAAATTATAAATTTTTTGTTGATTATTTTCATAATTTACCCTTTTAAGGCTTTTATAAATTTTCAACTCGTATAATTCAGCTTATAAATTTTGCTCATTTCGGAAACTTAGCAGTATTTTTTTATAATTTTCGAAGTCATGTTTTTATAGTAACCTACTAATATTTTTTCGCTAGCTTTGAGTCCACAAATTAGTCAAAACTTTTACGATTTCCATAGTAAAATTGGCGATTTTTCATTATTAAATCGGTAAATTGATTTTGCATCAATCAGGGGTGCCGCAGAAATCGCTTTCGCTTCAATTTCACTTAAATTTGTATGAAATTAAAGTAAAATTCAAGTAAAAGCGATTTTAGTGGCACCCCTGAATATTTTATATTTCAGTATTCTTATTATTTTTTTTTTTTGCTAGTTTTCGATTATTTCAATAGATATAGCATTACATTTTTTAGTTTATTTTTAATTTCTATAGCTTTCGTGAAAGCTTAACCCATTAATAAGCGCAATACTAGAATTGTACCATGATTAATAATCACAATTCTCTTGTTATTTTGTTGATAATTTAGACTGCACGGAGTCAGATAGCTGTGCCAGCTCAACGGAGCGTCGTGTCCGTCAGCAGAATGCGTATTACAAGGCCAATAAGAAGGCGGCCACCACCAAGAAGAACAAGAAGAAGAAAGTCGCCATTCCGGTGCAGACGCCACGTGTTCCGCCATTTGGCGCCTACGTCAGTCCGCCAGAGATACCGTCACACTATCAACGCATGGCCGCCGTTGCAGCTGCAGGTGAGAAAAGTATGTGTCGTGTTTTCTTTTTATTTTCTTTCATTATTTGTTCTTTTTTAGTATTTGATCCATATAAATTTTACTTAAAAACGATTAAAATTGGCTATTAAATTCATTATATCATTTATTAATTATTATTAAAAATTTAATATGTGTATTATCATTATTGTTAAATTTCAACACTGTTAAGGAACTCTCAATATAACATTGAGAAACTTCCATTTAAAACAGCGGTGGGCACGCAGTGGCTCCGGGAGCAGCGGCTGCTCCCAACTTAGGTAGACTCTAATAGGGCTGTTGTTGTAATGCTTCCGAATTCAGTTTTCGTGCCCACCGCTGATTTAAAAGATGAACATGTTGCTACTAACATTTTTTAATTATGCTAACAGCGCTGTTAAAATGTAGAAAACTGCAGTAAAAAATTTAGACAATTATGTTAACATTTTAAAACGAAAGTAAAATTTTAGCACTGTTAAGGGACATTCATATTAAATTGTCACTCTTTAATTTCAATGTAGAAAAAGCGGAGGCTGGCGTTGTTCCCGATTTTATGAAGAGCGACAAGTCGCCTGAGGTGAGTCCTTTAAAACGTAATCCTTGCTTCAGACTAACCTAAATCCAATCTCAATTAAATAGTATTCGATGGTGCCAGAATTGACGGCAGCTGGAATTTTTGGTGCCGAGAACTTGCCCGAATTCAATATGAATGCCAAATGCTTGAAGGACTTTGAGAAATTGGAAAAGCGTCGCATCAAAGAGGAGACGGCACGTCTACGCAAACTGCAGGAGAAGGAAAAGGAGCAGGAGAAGAAGCTCAAGCGAAAGCTCAAACAGAACGCCAAGGGATTAACTGAAACAACAGAGGCGCAATTCGGCAAACTGATGATCACATCGGACAAAGATGAAATTCCCATATTCCTTATCAAATGCGTTGAGTTCATTGAGAAGGAAGGACTCGACTCGGAGGGCATTTATCGTGTGCCAGGAAGCAGAGCACATGTCGATATGCTCTTTCAACGCTTCGAGGAGGGTCAGTTTTCAAATTTCAAGTTTTTTGAAAAACCTCTAAATTTGTATAATGCCATTTTCTCCATTTAGACACCAATACAATTATTGATGTGCTAGACATTCCGGTGAATGCGGTCGCCACAGCGCTCAAGGATTTCTTTTCGAAACGGTTGCCGCCGCTTTTCAGCAAGGATATCATCAAGGAGCTGGAAGAGATTGCCGGTTAGTTAAATATTAGTCAACGATCCTATTTTTTTGTATTTTAAAGTACTGTTTTATAATTTTGTCCAAGTTTTAGAAATACTCTAAAAATGGAACTAACAAAAAAACATTAAAAATTGTTGTACCATTTATTTAGAATCTTTCTAGATATATCTATCTTTATCTATTCTTATATTTCAAAGAATATTCATCAAAAGGCAGAAAAAGTCAAGCTTCTATTTCTAATTGTTAATGAAATAGATTTATCCTAATTTATTTTTTCTTAATTCAAAATCCAAAATTTTTAAATTTAAAATTATTGTTCAAAAACTGAACTTTTTTCTTTTAACTTAAATGGACGTTGCTCATATTTTAATCAATTATTTTTCTCGATTTCTTATTGCAGGTTCACGAGGCGTCGGCCCATCAAAACTTAACGTGGAGGTGAAAACCGATCGCAGCTGCCGTTTGATAGCTTTAAAATCATTGCTACAGAAACTACCACCCATCAATTTTGCCATACTCAAATACATATTCCAGCACTTTGTGCAGTAAGTTCAAAAGAATATTTAGGAGAATTCCTTTGAAAGTATTCTAATATTTTTTGTATTTTATTTTATTTTTTTGTTTTTAGCGTCTCGGATAATTCCAAGTTAAATAGCATGGATAGCAAGAATTTGGCCATTTGCTGGTGGCCCACATTGATACCCATTGATTTTACCGATATGGGGCATTTTGAGCAGCTGCGTCCGTACTTGGAGGATATTGTCCAGACGATGATCGATCAATTCCCGTATCTATTTTGTGGCAAAGATGCTTTTGTTATGGTCTAGGCTTAGTTTAGATAGATAGAGAGCGAGAGAGAGACGGCAACAAAGAGACGAACAAGTTAGAAAAGATAAAAGATAAAGTAAAAGCAGAAGAAGAAGAAGAATGAACCCATCGATCGATTTAAAGATCATTAAAAATGTACTCGAAAACGAAAGGCAGCAAAAAAGTCTCGTAAATGGTCGTCGTCAGTTTTATGTAAAACGCAACAGTATGAGAATGCATATATTATATACATATTTATGTGTATGCGTGAGCGTGTGCGTGCGTATGCGACTGTGTGTGAGTGTGAGTTTATATTGTAAAGTATTTGATAATGCAAGAAAGAAAAAAAAAACGAAAGTATAAAAGAAAACCAATTAGTTAAGTAGGGTATATTTATTTTTTTATATGTGTGTATGTATATCTATATATACATGTATTTATATACACATTTTAAACTAAATATATATATATATGGATATACATATTTTTGTATTTTGTATTAATGGCTTTGTTGTGTTTCCGTGATATATGTAAACGCATAGTTTTTTGTGCTTATCGCACTCCGCCCTCCCCTGCCCCACGCCCAATATCGCCTGGCACCTGAGCCGCTCCTGAGGCGGCGCATTCTGCTCACGTGGCGTGTGTGTGGTGGGAGGGGGCGGAGTGGGGAAGCGAAGAGAGCGCAAAAATTAAACAAATTTATTAATTGTGTATTGTATGTTAAAATGATAGTTAAAAAACAAAAACAAAAAAAAAACAAAATTATAATAATGATAAACTAATGCATTATATGTATATTATATGCTATGTATGTCTAATTAGAGGAAGAAGCAGACGCAACTGCAAAGTAAACAAAACGAAAGAAAACAAAACAAAAACAATTCCAGCTACTAAATGTGAATCTCTTTGTATGTGTGTGTGTGTGTGTGTGCGTGCGTGCGGCTGTGTGTGTATGTGTATGCTTGTTCTTTTATGTGTATTTATATATGTATATGTATAAGAAAACAGAATTGTGTCTAAAAGATGAAATGTATTAAGTATTAGCGCTAATGATGATAACGGTACTCCCTCCCTCCATTCCAAAACAAATTTCCCCCTTCCTCCCGCGCTTACCACAAAGGAAGCAAAAAAAAAACAAAAAAAAACTGTCAAACTCACTCACTCTCTTTGTCTTTAGCTCTCAGCTACTATTATTGTGTGCTCTACTCCATGGTGTCCAAAATATACAAGGTGATACAAAGTATTTCCATGTGTTTTACTCTTTTTTGGGTACACTGATTATGACAGTGATGGTAAACAAGTGGTGCAGGTATTTACGTGCTTCACCACATTGGCAGGCGACACCTTGTATATTAATGGCACCATGATCTACTCTACATATGGCAAAAACAAAAAAAATCCGAAAAATACATATACAACTGCTATACATATATATGTATTTTAACTAAAACAAAATAAGAAAAAAAACGTAGACAACATAAGCGTAAGTGTTATTTCTTGTAATTGAGCATTAATTTTTTATAAACTTAATTATATAATTGTGTATCTTGTGTCTGAACGGACCTCAAACTTAAAAAAAAAAAAAAAACAAAATGGAATGAAAACAAAAAAAAACGTAAAATCATATTTAAAAAGGAAAGAAAAATTGATGGGCGAAAAAAAAAGAGAGAAGAGAATGACAACAAAAACAAAAAACAAACAGAAAAAAATAACCAATATATAGTATAATTTGTATAGATGTGTGTCTATTGCATTATTTGTACACGAATGTACATGCACAGGATTAACGGTATATATGTGTATGCATTTATTTATATACGCTAAAGAAAAACGAAAAACAAAATGCAAAAATATGTCTCAACAAAATGTAATTTGACGTGATGTGTAATGATATTTTTAAAAGCAAATTTTATGCCCCCCCCTTTCCTCCGCCCCCGCCCCCTTCCACTGACAAGCAAACTCTCCCAAACCCCCTTTCCCTTTGGCTCCATTACCAACTCTCTCTCTCTCCTCTCTCAAGCATACAGGTAGTCAAGTAATTGTTTTGACAAAGTTGAAAAATTCACATATTTTATTGTGCAAAATAATGACAAATTGTTTTAAATTTTTAAAAAACAAGCTCTATTGCGTTTAACTTTTAAAAATAGTTGAGCATATGTTTTCCTCTGTCATAAGAATTACTGTACTAACTGTATGTGAAGGCTATAAAATTCGAGTGCAAGAAAAATAAAATTTGTGGGCATTTTCCAAATATTTGTGAAGCATTTAGAGTTGCCGTTTTTATTGAATAGATTTTAGATTGATTTTAACCCTATTTTCCATTAGCAAACTCTCTGCCCTTCTCCTTTTGCCCCATAATAAACTTTCTCACAGCATACAGTTGGTCTGGTAATTATGACGATGTTTAAAAACGCATATTTTACTATAAATAAAAAACAAAACCGAATTGTTTCTTTTACATTTTATTCTCTAAAATAGGCTAAAGAAAAAATAAAAAGAATAACGAGTTGCTTTTAACTACTTTTTAATAATTGCAATAATTTATGTGAGTTTTTATCTTTGTCTATAAAATTACGAGACTAACTGTTGTTTGTAAAGTCCACAGAAAAAAGGAGTTAAAGAGAAATAAATTTTTGGGCATTTGTTTTTTTCAAATAACTTTTTTATTGAATAGATTTTTAGCTTGATTTTCCCCCTGTTTTATCTAAAAATTTCCCCCGAATTTAACTGGCCAGCAAATTGGCCGCGATGGCCTCCGTGTCCAACAATGTTAGTTTATCTGTTATTCTAGACTTTTTAGGAACAGGTTCGTCATCGTCATCATCATCAGAATCATCAACATCTTGGCCATCTTTCTCAGCATCATCATCATCATCATCTTGTTCCTCCTGCCCTTGCTTTTTGTTGTAAATCTTATCGGGATCTGGCAACCAACTGAGATCCACAGATGCTTCGCTATCGCTGTCCACATCCAGTTGGACACCCTTCTTTCCTTGCTGCTGCTCTTGCTCATCTTCCTCCTCGTCCTCGTCGCTCTGTTGTTGCTCGGCCTTTTTGCGCAGCTTCTCGCGTTGCAGCTTATGACGCTTCTTCACCAGCTCCCGGAAACGTTGCTTATCGTATTGATCCTCCTCATTGAGCAGCGCCTTGGATAACATCAAGTTGATGCCACCATCATCATCCTGCTGTTGTTGTTTCTTGCTCTTTGTGGTTAATAACGCCTTCATTTGATTGCGCTCATCAGCCAGGGATTCGCCTTCATCGTTGAACTTGAGCTTGGAGTTGATTTGCAGCTGCTTTTTGAGCGCCTTCTTGGCCAGCGCCGCTTTGGTCACCAGCTTGGGCTCACGCTTGGGCACGACAAGAGGCGTCTCCTCGGAGTCGGAATTCACCGAAGTGCGCTCCAAATCCTCGGTGGTACCTTCCACATCATGATCGCGTCGCTTTATCTGGATGAAATCCTCATCCTCGTCCTCGTCGCTGCTCTCCGCCTCAAAATTGGTGGTGGCCTTTTGTTGCTGCTGCTGCTCCGGCTGTTCCTGCTGCTTCTCCTGCTCCTGCTTTTGTTTCCAATTGGGACGGAGGAAAGGCACTCGTGGTGTCACCGCCAGTCCCAGACTTTGAGCATATGCATCCAGATTCAAACTGTGCACATTAAACATGCGCTTGTTGCGCATCAGAAAGACAGACTTTAAATATGATAAAAAGGCGCGCTGTGCCGACGCCCGCAACTCGGGAAATTGGGCCAGGAATGCCTCGATCTTGACACGCGGCGAGAATAGCTTCTTGGGATCAATGTGCACACAACGTATGTCCAACTTGAGTTGCTCCTTCAGGGCACCAATCATATGCTCCTCCTCGCTGGGCGTCAACACCAGCAGACATTCGCCACGCGATTTATTCCTGGCCGAGCGTCCAGCTCGATGTATATACTGTGAGACATCCTCGGGACAGTCCAGTTGGAGCACCCAATTGACCGAGGGAAAATCGAGACCACGCGATGCCACATCTGTGGCAAACATGACCACATGACTCTTGCGCAGGAAATCCTCATAGATGGCAATGCGTTTATCCTGATGCAGTGTACCATAGAGCGCCAATAGTCCCACTCCGGGACGCAATTTACAAAAGATCTCATAGAGATATTTGGCCTGCTTACAGCTCGCCACAAATACAATAATCTTTTGCTTTAGATGATTCTTAATAAACGACCACAGCATGGTAATCTTCTCCTCCAGCGGCAACACCACAAAGCTCTGTTGCAGCAGCTCCGGCACGGCCAACACTGCAGCTGACGAGGATGAGCCTGAGGCTGAGGCTCCTCCACCTTCTCCATAGCCCACATAAACGGGCTCCTTTAAATTGAGACGCGCCAAATCCTGTAGAGAATTCGTTTGTGTTGCCGAAAACAACAACGTCTGACGATCGGGCGGAAAATTCTCAATAATTGAGTTTAAGCACTTTTGAAAACCCATATCCAGACAACGATCCGCCTCATCCAGCACCAGCATTTCCATAGTTGTTGTATTAAACAGCGGATTCTCATCCATATGCTGGAGCAGACGTCCTGGCGTACAGATCAATATGTTGCATTGATCCATTCGCGTGCGCTCAAATTTCAGATTCTTGCCGCCAATGATGAGACCCGCCGAGAAGTCATGATGCTTGCCCACCTTCTTCAACGTCTCGAAGATCTGGTAGGCGAGCTCGCGGGTCGGCGAGATGATGATGGCGCCCACGCCGTCGGAACGCGACCATTTGTTCATATACAGATGCTCCAGCACCTAAAAAATATATATAAATACATACATACATATATTTAGAATTAATCAACAATAAAAGTGGACATGTTTTTGATAAATTTTAAGTTTTTTGGCCATGTTGGATTTTTCTGTGGAAATTAAATATTTATTTACTATATTTGAAAATCGTACCGCCTATTTCATTTATTAACTCAAGGCTCTAGCTCTTTGAAATTGGTATTGTACACAGAACAAGTTAAGCAAAAGAAATAATTAGATCCATAGGATTTAATAATTTCAAAAATGATAATAAGCAAGCGGAACAATCGAGTGCACTCGACAGTAATATACCCTGGGCCTAGGCCTCGACACAATTTTAAAAATGTATTTAAAGAAAAAATATTTGAAAGAAACTAAAAAAAATTCGTTGACCAAATCAGGAATTTTTCTAACATTAGACTGACAATTCAAATAAACGAAAAATATTAAATAATTAAAATTCATCTGCATTGACCAGATCCGAGACTCGAACCCCGAATTCCCGTTTCGCTTGCCAGGCACTTATCTTTTCCACCACTTGGACTGACACTGGCAAATTCTATATACAGGGGTGGTCAAAAGTATTTTCACAAAAGTAAAGTTAATTGTACCCGTAATTTGAACTTACTTCATGTAAAGTTTGATATCAATGGAAAGGTCTTTGAATTCCTTTCAAATAATACAAAAATTTGGTTAACCCATTAAGTACCAATTGATAAATTTGAGTTTTTGTAAAAGCCCTTTTTGCACGAAAATGAGGAAAAAGGGCCTTTTTGGCAGTTTTCAAAAGATTATAAAAAATACTAGCGAAGAGATTTTTTAAAATTTTTTTTGCAGTCACTATTGTTTGAAGAAACTTTTTGCATCAAAACATTTTTTGTTTGAGACCCAGGAAAAAAAGAAAAATAAATTGACTTTTACAAAAACTTAAATTTATCAGTGGGTACTTAATGGGTTAAGGAAACTTTTGTATCATTTGAAAGGAATTCAAGAGACCTTTCTATTGATACCAAACTTTACATGAAGTAAGTTCAAATTACGAGTACAATTAACTTTACTTTTGTGAAAATACTTTTGACCACCCCTGTACATACTCGTTGTGCATTTTGGCAGAGTAAATGTAAAATGAATTCATTAACTATTAATTCTATTGCCATTAGAATGCGTTCGAGAAAATTGTAAATATCTTCACTATTTATGGCCCAATCGTGTTGAAAGTTGATGATTAGTTTCTGGGCATGTTCCTACAATTTCCTGATATAGAATATATGGACTTTATTTTAAACAAACTTAATATACCCCCAGGGTATAAAAAGTATGTGAATTATTTAATTTGTCAAAACAATTACTTGACTAACTGTTGCGCCTATTGTGCTTTTGATCAACTCAACAGACCCTTTGCACCCTGCAAGTACAGGGTGTATAGGGTATACGTATTGTACATGAATCCCTTCGTCATACCGGTAGGAGAAAAGCCAACGTCTTGCCGCTTCCCGTAATCGCCGCACCGAGCACGTCCTTCCCCTGGAGCGCTGGTCCGATGCTCTGGCGCTGCACTTCCGTGGGCGTCGTAAACTTAAACTCGGCCAGTGCCCTTTTGGTCTTTTGCGAGAAGGGGAAATCTGCAAAAGTCTTAATGCTGCTCGCATCGATGTCTTCGTATTTCGATCGAAGTTCCTGAATTTCACTGTCGGTTGCGGCCAGTTTTGAAATCGCGAAATCTTTGGAACGCTTTTGTTTGAACTGTTTGCCACCTTTATGGTTGTTGTGGTTCTTGTTGTTGCTGCTGCCATGCTTGGGCGGTCTTGGTCCTGGCTTGCCAGGACCTTTGGGTTTTCGGTTTTGCATGCCGTTTGTTTTAAATAAATTGTTTATTAGCAAAACACAAAACACGTTTAGTTCGCACGAGGAACGGCAATTGATATTTATCGATAACAGTGAGCGATAAGTTATTAGATATTTTTATTAAAATCAATCCTATTTAAAAAAATCTCCTTATTAATCATATTCTAAGCAATAATTATAATACATAAATACCATGCATATTCAACTAAATTTCGACAGATTTTAGCCCGCAAAAGTAATTCGATACATTCAAATAGCAGTGTCAGTATTTTTGTCAAATAGAACTACCACTGATTGCACTGTATGGCGACATTTTGGCTCTAGTTTTCTTTGGTCACACTCTACACCGCTTAGTGATGAGCGATATTAATATAACATAACAGCAATTGTTGTATCACTGCGGACGGCAGTCCGCGCTAGTGACGAAAGCAGCACGAAGTGTGCGAAATATCTTTATTGCCCAACATTTGCGCACCTTTTACTGTACATTGGTATGCAAATATTTTGTTGCATGCTGCTGTTCATCAATTAAAAAGCAGTTTATTTGATTGTTTTTATCAACTAGTTTCGATATCCTTGTTTATGTCCACACTAAAATGCAGATTGTGATAACTATCGCTCATCTGTAGGTTTGGTGGGCTGAAATCCATCGATTTCCATCCATCATCGCGTTGCGTTACAAAAAACGATATATAATTATTTTTTAAAAAATACAAAAATTAAAAAAAAATTTTTAAAATAACGAAGTTTATTCTGAAATTAGTTTGGTGCACGACACCCTTCGCGTGGTGAAGTTTGGTAAAAAATTCAAACAAAAAAAATCTTGAAAATTCGACAAAAGTTCGAGTCAAATTTTCAAAATTATGTCTTCAATATTTATTAAAAAAAAAATGTTGATATTAAGCAACGTTTCTGAATAGACCTAAATATTGTCAAATATGATACCGTTGCCAAGATGCCACCTTTTTTTTAATGCAATCAGCTGATTAATGGATTTATTTATTAGAGGTGTGAGATGTGTCTTGTCCCCGATGCTTCGATGTTTGCTGAACATAAAATTTTTTGGACACGGCTATATCTGTAAATCTCATCTGTAAAAGGAATTGTATTGAACATATTTCTCATAAGATTTTGAAATTCTTTCTTTCCAATATTTTAGAAAACCGTGTAATTATCAGGATTGTTTATTTTTGTTGTATATGAAAGTATTCGATAGTGGTCTACTAGTCACCGATGGCTCCGATGTTTTGCAAGCATCGACGACATCGATGTTTCACTCAATGTTGCTCCACCTCTACATTGGGTTTAGCCAGGGCTGCCATATGATTTCAGAACGAAACGACACAACTCTAGCCGCCAGCGGGCGCTAGCTTATTGTTGCTTAAGAAGGATCTGTATCTACAACAAGGTTGGCACCCACAATATATACTAAATATGTGTTGTGGTGCAACAGTTCAAAGTATTAAATCAGCGCGCCGCGTGAGACAGTTAAATGCAATTATCAACTGCTGGCTGTGAACTCTGCACAAACATACACACTCACACACACTTTCCTTCCACCAACAAAAACAGCTACAGCTTCTGGGTCCCCCTCCCCCTCTCTCTCCTCACTTGCACACACACACACACATACACAAGAGCATCGTGAATTGTGCGTGAGTTTCGTATGTGAATTTTGATTTGAAGTGATTGCAAGTGTTTTGTTGTTTGTAACAATATGGGCACAATATCTTCGGTATTACAATGGTCATGCACCAAGTGCAATACGATAAATCCAACAGAATCATTGAAATGCTTTAATTGTGGCACCGTGCGAAAGGTATTCCCCAGTCCTACCGCAACATTATACCAACAACATCATCATCAGTCACGGCAGCAGCAGCAGCAGCAGCAGCCGCGACACCAAAGCACTTGGATACATCAACAACAGCAGCAGCAGCAGCAGCAACAACAACATCGACATGAAAACTTATTGGTGGGCACAGGAGGCGCAGGCGGAGGCGGCACAGCCACTCTAACGGGGGTGGTGTCGGCTGCAGCGGAGTTGGCCACCGAGTGTGATGAGGAGGTCGCGACAATTGTTGATAAGCACAAAGCTGTGACCAGGTAAGCATACAGTGTATACATATGTATATGTGCACAAACACACACACACATAGAGTCAGGCAAACAAGCAATTCATATGTATGTGTGCGTGGGCACAAAAGCTCCAGCTAACGTTTACCGTTACACAAAACAAAAACCAAATGTGCAAATGTGTGCGTGCGTGTGTTTGTCCTGTGCTCGCGTTCTCTCACTCACTCTCTATCGCTATCTATCTGTCAGTATGTATACACAATAACAACAACAACAATTGAAGCAACTGCAGCAGCAGCAGCAGCAGCAAAAACAGCAACAACAAAGCTGACCAACAAAAAAAAAAGAGTTTTATTTTTTGGTATTTTTTTGTTGTTATTTTTCTCTTTTTTGGGGAAAAATCGATTTATAACAAACGAAACTTTGTTTACAATTTTATTGATTCGACTTTTGTCTGCTGCACAGTGAAAACAAAATGTAAAATAAAAAGAAGATTGGCAAATAAAAAACAAAAATAATATGAAGGAAAATTGAAGAAGAAAAAAAAAGCTGGTAAATACTTGAATTAATTGCTCCTCCTCCACCCCAATTTACAGCAGCAGAAACGAGCAGAAACAGGGCCAAGGGATTGGTATAGGTGTTGGTGTTGGTGTTGGTATAGGGATTAATTATGGCCATGGACATGTCTATAAATCCCTGCTGCGCGGCTGCTTGAAGCGTCCGCAACGCAATGGCCAAAATTTACCAGCCAATTGTCAGAACTGTGAGGAGACGCGTAAATATATTAAGAGCTCCATTGAATTGTATCGGCACTTTTCGAATCCGGCATTGAATCGTCGCTGGATTTGTCGTCATTGCGATACGGATAACAATTCCGTGACATGGCATTGTGTCATCTGTGACACGGTCAGCTATTTGGCGCCCATCTACAAGGAGACGCTCGGCACGACGCGACGCCATGAGACGCCAGCGACAGCAGCAGCAGCAGCAGCAACAACAACGACAACAACAACAACTGCAGCAGCGGCAACAACATCAAGTTCCAATTCCATTTCCACTTCAATATCCAACTCCGCCGCCACGGTGCAACTGGAGTTGAGCGGAGAAAAGGAACAGGGCCAGCAGGGACAACAGGAAAGGGAAAGGGAACGGGAAAGAGAACGCCAGTTGTTGCAAGATCAGCCTACATCACAATCACAGCTGGAGCAGCAGCAACAACAACAACAACAACATTCACATTCCAAACGTTGGCAGTCACGTCGTGGTGGCACCTCCTACTTGCGACGCACTCAAAGCCTGAGCACATCCTCCGCATCCTCGAGCTCGGTTGCATCCTCGGCACGCAGTTGTCATGTCTGCTATGTGAACAACTTCAGCAAAGATATCTTCAATCTGCCACACAGTAAGTAATTCCGTTCCGTTCTCTTAAACCACCAACAGATAATTTATGACAGCGGTGGGCACGAAATTTGAATTCGGGAGCAGTCCCGGAGCCCATGCGTGCCCATCGCTGATTTATGTTATTAAAAACAATTATCGTTGCGGTCTCTGCTATGTATAAATGAACATTATGATTAAGCTTTTGCTTTGTTGCAGTTGCGCCCGCTTTGAATGCAGTTACTCCACCGCCAACTGTTGCCGTTGTCGCGCCCTGCAGCAATTCACGTTTTGCCATTGCCAATGATACGTTCTGTCGACGCAAGCAGAATAACAACAACAAGAACCAAAACAACAAAGTCAAAAAGAAATATAATTTTACGATAACAACATTGTCGCGATCGGCGAAAGCAGCGTCAGCAATAACAACAACAACAGCAGCAGCAGCACCACCAGCAACAGATGCTGCGGTGAAGCCAATGCCAATGCCAATGCGACAATCGAAGCTGAGAAACAACAGCGGCAACAACAGTGGAAGTTGCATGCAACAACAACAACAACAACCGAGCTCACAGTTTAGCATTCCACGTAACGGAGTTTTTATAGCGGTCAACGATTGGTCGGACAACATGCAGCAGCAGCAGCAGCAACACTGTGATACAACAGCAACAGCAACAACATGCAACAATAACAATAGCACCAGCAACAACACTAGCAACAGCAACAGCAGCAGCAGCAACAACAACAAACTTAATCAGCAGCTCTATGAAAACGAATGTGTAGCAATTGCACAGCAGCAACAGTTGCAACTGCAACAGCAACAGCAGCAACAACAACAACAACAACAACAAATAACGCCTATTTATGCTCAGGTTAATAAACAACACAAGCTGCACAAGAAGAAGCACAACAATGAGACACAATTGCTGGTGCAACTGGGCAACAATAACAGCAGCAGCAACAACAGCAGCTTTGATCTCATCGACAGCTGTGAAACAACAACAACAGTAGCAGCAGCAGCAGCAGCAACAACAACTAATGAGCTTTGCAATGAGACAACCAACAACATGGATACAGAATCAACGGCACCAATAGTTGCAAGCGCCGCAACAACAGCAGCAACTGCTGCTAGCGATTTCTATAATGCGTCAGAGCATTCAATTTATGCCAAGGTGTGGAAGGGACCCCGCAAAACGACTGAATCCAAAATGTACGCAATTATAACAACACAAATAACAACAACAACAACAAAGATTATGACAATAACAACAACAACAGCCATAACAGCAACAACAACTAATTGCACACTTATCAATTACGCTTTACGATTTTTTATTATTGTTTCTGCTTAATTTGCCGATTAGTCATACAGAATTGCATATACATATGTGTATATAAACATGGAACTATATACACCTTGTTATATACATCGTTATATATAATATGTACTCACTATATACATACACTCGATCTATGCAATTGTGTATGTACGTTTGCAGTTAACATTCAGTTTGATTTCGTTTATTGTTTGCGTTGCGCGTTACGCTTAGCTGATTATACATTATGCCTACTAAATATTAAGAATAAGAGTCTATACACTTGCCGATCACGCCTAGCATAGCAAGTATTTAGTTAGCTAACTAATCTACAACTATTTATGTGTAGGTTATATTTAGTGTGCGTGCTATAGAATTAGTTTCAATAAGTTCTAATATCGACAAAGTAATTGCATTTATTTTTATCAGTTTAGTTGCAATAATGAAATTTGTAATATCATACATTTAATTTATTATTTTGGCAAATCAAAAAGTATTAATACTTTTTTTCAATTTAATTAGTTGTAACTTTTTTTTAACAAGTTCTAATTTCGACAAAGTAATTGCATTTATTTTTATCAGTTTAGTTGCAATAATGAAATTTGCAATATCATACATTTAATTTATTATTTTGGCAAATCAAAAAGTATTAATACTTTTTTTCAATTTAATTAGTTGTAACTTTTTTTTAACAAGTTCTAATTTCGACAAAGTAATTGCATTTATTTTTATCAGTTTAGTTGCAATAATGAAATTTGTAATATCATACATTTAATTTCTTATTTTCGCAAATCAAAAAGTATTAATACTTCTTGTCAATTGAATTAGCTATAATTTGCAGCATTTAGTGGCGGTAATTTGGAATTATTATTAATTCTTTGCAAATTTTACTTTACTTATACTTTAAAATACGATACGAAATCAAATATAATGGAGCTGTGATAATTACTCATAAAATAGGTTTTGTAATTACCATGAACATATAATTCAAAGTACTTAATGCAATTTTTTTTATTGTAAGAAAATCCAATATTATTTATTTAACCTATTTTTATTGTCTACATCAACTTTTACAAAAGCGAAATTGATTAAATAAATGAAATACAATTTAATTTTATTCAAATTGCGATAAATATGGATAAAATAGAAGTAACCAATTAACTTTTTGTTATAAAATGAATCGTTATTTCTTTTGTTTACTTATATTGTTATTGCTTAAATTAACTTAGACTAAAGTGAAATTATTAAAACCAAGCCATAGCTATTTTAAGTGCTTCACAATTTTTTGAACAGTGTATTTATCGGTCGATTTCACTGTCAAAGACAGTGCATGGGACAATTAGCTTTATCAGCGAGTGAATGATTTTTATTTAATTTTTATTATTTTTTGTATGAATCACATAGGGTACTTGCTACTTCGGTCTGACGAAGATAACAAAATGATTTGTTGTGTGTTTATTTTTGCTTAAGTTCTCGTTTGTTTTCTTTTGCTTTTCGCTTTTAATTGTGCAGCAACTACAACAACAACAACAAACAGTCGCTTCATTTGTTAATATTTATGTGTTATTTTGTTTGGTACATTTTTATTGAATTTTTATTTTAATTTTTTAATCAAATGCATGATGGCACTTTAATGATTATTCCAACTAACTTTTCTCTCTCTCTCTCTCTCTTTCTTCTTCATTTCATTATTCTCTTACTGTCTCGTTCGTTCGCTCTGTTTCTGTCGGCTGTAGCACACATGAGGCAAGCGGTCGTCTCATTCCAGCTGCAGCACGCAACGACAATAAACCGCAGGCAATGATTTTGCACGGCAACCGAAAGTTTCGAACCTGCGGCAAATGTTCCTACGCCTACAATCGCCTCTGGTCCGAATCCTGTGAGATGTGCGACGCGGCGACAAACACAAACCCAAATACAAATATAAATACAAACACAAACCAAATGGACTTACCTTCAACGGCATCTGGTGAGTTCCTGATTCTTGGATTAATCCTCCCTAGATTATTACATTCAAATTTAAGAAATGAGCTAAAAATTTGAAATAAAATAATTAACTAGATAATTGGGAATATCTTTATGAGTTGAAAAATATGAAACCTGCAAAAAATTAATAAAAACAATTATTTTCAATTTGCATCACAAAATGTAATTTTAGCTCATATCTAAGAAAAATTAACATATTATTAACATGGTTGCTTTTATTTTTGTTAAATAAAATCAAATTTCTTTTTTTTCAATCGGAACGAGATATTTTTAATGTTCGAATATTTAAATTAAAAATAATTAAGAAAAAACTTCAAAACTAAACAAAAAACCTTTTATTGAATTTTTGTTTTTAGCTTTTTTTTATTGTATTAGTACTATAACTATGATTTTAAAAAAATGTTAATGTTAGCTTAACCTTTGATGGAATAATATTTATTGCATACTTTTGGGCGATAGTACTGTATTGTAAACTTAAAACAGCCATAATAAACGTTACATTTAATCGTTTTCGAAGAGATTTAGTGAAAGAATTGGCTATAATGAAACATTAAATAAAATTCAATCTGCTTAGGATATAAATTTATATAAATATCATGTTTGGTGTCACTAGCTCTTAAAGTCCTTGAGATCTATATGTTCATTCAGATTCAGACGGTAAAAGCAAGACGGCTAAAAAGCCCTAAGATCGCTTTTGTTCTAATTCTTTTAACCAGCGGTGGGCACGCAGTTGCTCCGGGAGCTCGCAGCTGCTCTCAATTTTATTTCTGCCCATTCGGCGACTTGAAGTCGCACACAAGACTCGCAAGAAAGCTAACAACAACAACATAGGAGATCTAATAGGGTTGTAGTTTTTGTTGTAAATAGTATTCCCGAATTCAGATTTCGTGGCCACCGCTGCTCTTTACTGACGTTAAATAAATTCATAATTTAATTAAAAATCTCTACTTATGTTTATATTTTTATTTATGACGCAGTGCCTCCTCCGCTGTCTTTGTCTTCTTCAGGTGGTGGTGGTGGTGTCTTGGAGCCACGCAGCGATGAGCCTTGGACCTGCAAGAAATGCACGCTGGTCAACTATTCGACGGCGATGGCCTGCATTGTCTGCGGCGGATCGAAGCTGAAGAGCATCTCCTCCATTGAGGACATGACACTGCGCAAGGGCGAATTCTGGACGTGCAGTCACTGCACATTAAAGAATTCGCTTTCGGTGGGACTGTGCAGTGCCTGCAAATCGATGCGACTGCTGCCCGTGGATTCGGTGCGCGAACGTCCCGATGGCCAGTCCTATGAGGAGCAGGATGGCCAAATGGTGAATCATGGCGGTGGTCAATCGATGGCCGAAGTGATCAATACACCAATGGGAGGGCAATTGGGGCAACTGCAATTGCCAAGGGTTCATCCATCGCGCAGCCCATCGCCGAGAGCGATCCATGTGCCCGCGGCGACAGCGCCAATTGCCGTTGCTGCAGTCGCTCCACTGCCACCGCCAATAACTGGAGGGCAACAACAGCTGCAGCTGCGCAGCTCCTCGGGTGCGATACCCAAGCGTCACAGCACCGGCGGCTCCATAGTGCCACGCAATATATCCATAGCCAGCTCCAGCTCAGCCTATAATCTTCAACAGCAACAGCAACAGCAGCAGCAGCAGCAGCTGGTGAAAAAGTGGATATGTCCAGCGTGCACCTATGAGAATTGTGCCGCCTCCGTGGTCTGTGACATTTGCTCCAGCTCGCGAGGCTTAGTCAATGTGGTGCTCACTGATGCACTGGCTCGGAAATCCATGCGTGTGTCGGAGATACGGCAGGAGAGCAAACTGATGGAGAATCTGCGACAGTTGGAGGAGACGGAGGCATTAACCAAATGGCAAAATATCATACAATATTGTCGGGATAACAATGAACTCTTTGTCGACGATTCATTTCCGCCGGCACCCAAGAGTCTGTACTATAATCCGGGCAGTAGTGTCCCCGATGGCAGTAATCCTGTCGTGCAATGGCGTCGTCCACACGAGATCAACTGCGATGGTGGCGCGTATCCGCCGTGGGCCGTTTTTCGCACCCCATTGCCATCGGATATCTGTCAAGGGGTCTTGGGCAACTGTTGGCTACTCAGCGCCTTGGCCGTGCTCGCCGAGCGGGAGGATCTCGTCAAGGAGGTGCTGGTCACCAAGGAGATTTGTGCCCAGGGTGCCTATCAGGTAACATTTTCTGGTCTATATTTAGCAAATTTAAATAGAACTTAAATCAAAAGAAAATTAAAAAAAAATTTAAATCAAACCAAAATTTAAGTTCAATCAAAACATATAAAATCAAACTCGAATTAGATTTAAACGAAATCAAATTTAAATGAAATAAAAATTTAAACGACGAATCAGATTAACATCAAAATTAAATTAAAGTCAAATCCAAATCAAATTAAATCAAATTAATTCCCATTAAATTCAAATCAGATTTAAATGAAATCAAACTAAAATCAAAATCAAAATAAATTCAATTAAAATCAAACCAAAAATTCAAATTACATTTAAAATGAAACCAAAATTTATCATATAAAAATCAAGCTCGAATCAGATTAAAACGAAGTCAAATTTTAATAAAATCAAAATTTAAATTAAAATCAAAATCTAATCAAATAATTTTTAAATCCCATAAAAATCAATTTAAAATTAAATTAAAGTCAACTCCAAATTATTTATTTATTTATTTATTTATTTATTTGCAATTCTAATCAGATTTAAATTAAATCAAATCTAAACCAAAATCAATTTAAAGTCAAATTTAAATGCAACTAAAAATCAAATTAAAATTAAATAAAAATTAAAAACACCAAAATTAAATGATGCAAATAAAATGCAAAATCCAAATCAAATTTAAATCCATTAATAGTCCAATAAGATTAGAATGCATACAAATTAAAATCAAAATAAAAATCAAGTTTTAATAAATTAATTAAATAAATAACGAATCAGATTAAAATCAAAATCTAGTCAAATCATATTAAAATTAAATGAAAGTCAAATCCAAATTCAATCAAAATCAAAATTAAAACAAGATTAATATCAAACCATTGCTCAAGTGCAATCCAAGTCAAATCGAATGAATTAAATAAAATTCGAATCAGATTTAAATGAAATTAAATTTAAATCAAACTAAAAATCAAAATAAAATTAAATCAAAATTAAAATCATACCAAAATTCAAATGATGCAAATAAAATCCAAATCAAATTCAAATCTATTAATAGTCAAATGAGATTAGAATGAAATCAAATTAAAATCTAAAGAAAAATCAGTCTAAAAATTAACCCATATTAAAATCAAATAAAAAATGTAAGTCGACTCAAAACAAATTAAATTAATATTAAAAGAAAATCAAATGAGAATCCTATCAAATTTAAATTCAATTGAAATTTATATCAAATCCAAATTAATATCAAACCAAAATCAAAATATAATTAAAGTCCAATTAAAATCGAATTAAAAATCAGTTTTAAATTAAATCAAAATTAAAATGATGCAAATAAAATCCAAATCAAATTCAAATCCATTAATAGTCGAGTAAGATTAGAATGAAATCAAATTTAAATCAAAATAAAAATCAAACTAAAAATTTAAGTTGACTAAAAACAGATTAAATTAATATTATATTTAATATTAATATTAAAAGAAAATCAAGTGAAAGTCTTAACAAATTTAAATTCAATTGAAATCAAAATCAAATAAAATGTAATTTATGGAATACTCTTCTTATTTTATTGTCACATTGAAATAATATCGATTTTAAAGATTCATAAAATATTTCGTACCCCTTCCCTTTCAGGTGCGTCTCTGCAAGGATGGCAAATGGACGACGGTGCTGGTGGATGATCTGCTGCCGTGCGATAAGCGTGGACACTTGGTTTACTCGCAGGCCAAGCGC
This sequence comes from Drosophila recens, assembly GCA_037043495.1. Taxonomy (NCBI): domain Eukaryota; kingdom Metazoa; phylum Arthropoda; class Insecta; order Diptera; family Drosophilidae; genus Drosophila; species Drosophila recens. Next base: position 3,232 of record JBAMBJ010001194.1, on the reverse strand, counting down.
AAACAGCTTTGGGTGCCATTGATTGAGAAGGCGGTGGCCAAGATTCATGGTTGCTATGAGGCGTTGGTTTCGGGACGCGCCATCGAGGGATTGGCCACATTGACGGGTGCGCCCTGTGAGAGCATTCCATTGCAGGCGAGCTCGTTGCCCATGCCCAGCGAGGATGAGCTCGACAAGGATCTGATTTGGGCGCAGCTGTTGAGCTCACGCTGTGTGCGATTCCTGATGGGCGCCAGCTGTGGCGGTGGCAACATGAAGGTCGACGAGGAGGAGTATCAACACAAGGGCCTGCGTCCCCGGCATGCCTATTCCGTGCTCGATGTCAAGGATATCCAAGGACACCGACTGCTGAAGCTACGCAATCCCTGGGGGCATTATTCCTGGCGTGGCGATTGGTCCGATGACTCGCAACTGTGGACAGACGATTTAAGGGATGCCCTCATGCCACATGGCGCCTCGGAGGGCGTCTTCTGGATCTCCTTTGAGGATGTGCTCAATTATTTCGATTGCATTGACATTTGCAAGGTGCGCTCCGGCTGGAATGAGGTGCGTCTTCAGGGCACCCTCCAGCCACTCTGCTCCATCTCCTGTGTCCTGCTCACGGTGCTGGAGCCCACCGAGGCGGAGTTTACGCTCTTCCAGGAGGGACAACGCAACTCGGAGAAGTCGCAACGAAGTCAACTCGATCTCTGCGTTGTCATCTTTCGCACTCGGTCGCCAGCAGCGCCCGAAATCGGACGTCTGGTGGAGCACAGCAAGCGGCAGGTGAGCAAAGTTTACATTCAATCCTTTTATTCAGCCAATCCCCTAGAGATTCCCTTCAAGATTTTCGAGAATAAGCACTAGGACATGCAAAATTACGTAAAAAAAAATAATTGCGAAAAAAAACTAGGAGTATTGTTTTTGGAAAAAACCAAATTCGGAAGAAAAAAAACAACATATAGAAGGAAAAAATTAAGAAATAAAAAAAGAAAGCATATTATTGGAAAAACAAAATTTTAATGGGAAATTTAAATTAGGAAAAAAAATGGGGAAGGAAAACAATTAGGAAACATTGAAATCAAGAAGTAATTTATAAAAAAATTGCCGTTTTTCAATCAGGAAAACTGGCAATTTTGATTTTGGCTCCGATTTGTGGAAGACTTATTTTTATAGAATACATTTCTTTAGTTTTATGTACTCTGTATATTTCTCTTACATATACAAATTTTCGAAATTATGCTAGAATTTCTTGCAAACCCAATTTCGGATTTTTCGTCTGAGGTGCCAGAGTTTTCATCTCTCTCTTTTTTCCATTATCGATCTATCGTCAGGTTCGCGGCTTTGTTGGCTGCCACAAGATGTTGGAGCGTGACATTTATTTGCTCGTCTGTCTGGCGTTTAACCATTGGCACACGGGCATCGAGGATCCACATCAGTATCCGCAATGCATCCTCGCCATCCACAGCTCGAAGCGTCTCCTCGTCGAACAGATAACACCATCGCCGCATCTTCTAGCGGACGCCATCATCAGTTTAACGCTGACCAAGGGACAACGACACGAGGGACGCGAGGGCATGACTGCCTACTACTTGACCAAGGTGAGTGGAAAGGTTTATTTATTCGATATTTTATTACGAATGTCGAAAAATCTTACTCAGAATACGAAAATTCGGAAAAAAAATTAGGAATCGAATAATTCGGAATTCAAAATTACGAATCGGAAATTAGGAAGACAAAAATTGGGAAAACAAGAATTAGGAAAACAAAAATTGGGAAAACAAGAATAAGGAAAACAAAAATTGGAAAAACAAAAATCGCGTGATTTTTAATAAAATATTTTTGATTTCGGCTTTTTCCCTTTTGTTAGCAAAAAGACAACATTTGTCGAATCATTTATTTCAAAATCAGGACTTCGATTGTGATATTTATTCGAACCATTTATTTCAAAATCTACATGCTTATATTGTGTGCCACCTTACATAAAAAATCAACATTTTCATCTTTGTGTTGATCGTATGTATTGAGTAGCGATTTAAGACGGTTTATTGTCTACCCTTTCATATTGTTTTTTTTTTAGGGCCTATCTCCAATGACAGGAAAACAAAAGATACTTTTCCCAATTTTTGTACTTTGAATATTTTTCTTAGTTGAAATTCCTTATTTATTCATTCCTAAGTTTTTCTTCACAATTTTGGATTCCTAAACTTTTATTCTTGGTTTTTTTTTCTTTAAATTTCTTAAAAAAGTTTCGGAATTCGTATTAAGTACTATTATTACTATGTAATTATTAACGGTTTGTTTTTGCTACGATTTTTTAGGGCTGGGCTGGCTTGGTCGTCATGGTGGAGAATCGTCATGAGAATAAATGGATACATGTGAAGTGTGATTGCCAGGAGAGCTACAATGTGGTGTCCACGCGTGGAGAGCTTAAAACTGTGGACTCTGTGCCGCCGCTGCAAAGGTGAGTATCAGGAGAAAGGAAGGAAGTAACTTCTACATAATCCGTGGCTAATCTCTCTGAAATTTGATTTTGTAGGCAAGTGATCATTGTGCTGACACAGCTGGAGGGCAGCGGAGGATTTAGCATTGCCCATCGGCTGACGCATCGCTTGGCCAACTCGCGTGGACTGCACGACTGGGGACCGCCTGGTGCCACCCACTGTCCGCCCATTGAGAATGTTCACGGATTGCATGCGCCACGTCTGATAACATAATCATAATCGAATTGATGATTTCCAGTTTGAATCGAGGATAGTTTGTGAGATTGAAGCAGCGTGATAGATGAGGATATTAGTTCAAAAAAAAAAAAGAAACAAAAACACACAATATATATTTATATCTATGTGTAATTCCTTTTTACCGTTTTGCCATTTGAACTTTGTGTTTACTTTTATTATTGTTTGATTATTGCATATTCTAGTCGATGTTTTTGTCAACGTCATATAGATATACATATAAAAATACTGTATACTATGAAATAGTTAACGATCCACGCGCATATTGAAAAGCAAAAACCAAAAATGGAGAGAATGATAACTTAAATTACGAGTATATATATATATTATTATAAATACATAGGTAAACAACCCGAAACTATCAACGTTTTTTTATTTTATCGATGTATTGTATTTGAATTTAAGTGCATGTGCGTCACGATCCACCATACATAAATATGTCTATTGTTTTCAAAATAAAATACTACCAGTTATAAAAGCCAAACAACATTTATTTTCCTTTTGAATGCATATCA